>JARWCS010328408.1:0-12328 GCA_034783895.1 Geukensia demissa | reverse complement strand
GTAAGTTTAAATCAACTACCTAGACCAATCGGCCACCCAGGCCAAGGTTCTTATATAAAATATATATAAAACAGTTAACAAAGTATTAAAAGTTAAAATTATTCAAGATAAATAATTATTGATAATGAAATCTTTTTAACAATATAAATCTAACAAATTCCACATAGTGCAAAGTCGAAAAAAATCAAATTGACGAGTCCTTGACACTATTTGGTTGTAGATTTTCAATCCGTTTTCTTTCCGTTAGACCGTATTTCTTGCTTTATGAATTTATAAAGCACCCAAAGCCAGAAGTTACCAACTCATCTATTTTATTTGCTTTCAGAATAATTGATCATGGTGGAAAGGAAAACCCACTCAACGATCTGAGATACTGGATATGTGTTTGATACTCCGCTTTGGGATTTGTGTGGTGATATTAATAAACACCACGGAAGGTGAAAGATCACTTGATTCAAAATCTTTTTAAAAGTTTCAAGCTTTAAAATGAATTTTTATCTATTTAATAAAATTTCTTGTATAGAACTACAAGAAGACTTCGAGAATGTTCTACCTTCGGACCCATATATATATATATATATATATTCTTGACTGATCATTTGATAATAAGTTTCTGCACGAGGAAGTGTAATCTTTTAGGAAAATAACAAATTCTGGACAAACGTCGTATTTTTCTCGTTTCAAAGTACATTTCGAAAACTATTTTGAAAATGAAGGTGATTCTAACATTATGATAAAAATATTACTGGATGTAAAATCATGTAAGAGGCAACTTTTTATTTTCAGTGCTGGCGTTCAATTCCTGTTCCTTTTTTGATAAAATTGACTGCATGAATCCAGGTCTTGGGGTTAAAGGTAAGATGCTGTTACGAACCCACTGTTTCGACACAAAGCTTCAGCATAAAAAACATTATCAAGAACAGTAATTTTTGTTTTCTTCTGCTTCCAATCAGTCAGGAAGAATTACGCCACGTGCCACGAACAAGAAATTGAAAACCGCCTTGTACCTTTCTGCGGCCAGGGACGTATATAACACTGTTATATACGTCCCTGCTGCGGCATACGTTTTTTTTTGCAGTGGCATAACATCGGCGAACCAAGAAAATAAATATGCGGAAAATGAAATAAGTAGGAATAAACTGAAGCATGTAAATGCGAATTTAATTTAAAATAATGAAACTTTGCATTTAATTAATTATTGACAGTAAACACTTCATTCTTAGCATCGGGAATTAGTTGGTGTCTCGTGAGATGATAAATTTGCTATTGTCCTCATAGCCAGTAAATAGGAATAGGTGTAAACTATTTCGTTATGGACACTTCTTATTTGTATTTTGAGTTCCACTGCAAAAACGAACAAAGTTTTGTAATGTATTGAGACTTGTTTGACAACAAAGTTTTGTAATGTATTGAGACTTGTTTGACGAACAAAGTTTTGTAATGTATTGAGACTTGTTTGACGAACAAAGTTTTGTAATGTATTGAGACTTGTTTGCAAGTAAATCAAAGTAGAGAACTAATAACGTTTAAAGAAGTAAATCGATGCGTATATATCATTTGTACTTAAAAATAATTTTACAAATAATGATAATCTGTTTTAAATGATATTGAAATGAAATATATAAAGAAAAACAATAATCATATTTTTTATAAGTTGCAACCAAACTGGACTTTCCTATGTGATGGTGATTTGTGGTCACGTATTGAAGTAACTGTTTATAGTGTGTGTCACTGGAATGTTTAGAAGCATGCATGTAACGGGTCTGTTTAAAGTATGTGCAGCTGTTATTTATACTTTTCTTCTAAATAACTGAAAATTTTGTTATATTTCAGACTGTTTCTGTGACTGCTTAAATGCTACAATAAATAGAGATTTCCTGAAGATTAGTTACTCTCCATGTTTTGGACTGCTGCAAGGTTGTTCCTTCTACAGATTATGGTTTGAAATAAGATTCGTAGCTGATAATGGCGATAAAGTTGCAGTAAAAGAAGTCTCCATCGATTCCAGCAACACGAAACTGAATTCACAGGTAAATGTATTCCCTATTTGCCAATCTGTTTATGGAACCCTTGAGGTCACTCCAGGTTTTTATTACTCATGCCTTAGTTCTCCATGTTGTCTTTGTATTATTTTATTTAAGTATTGCATAGTGAAAGTCAATGTCTTGTTTATCCTCTGACGAAAAATAGTTACCGTATATCATTTACGTGTACTTCAAAACTTCACATTCGGTTATGTCTTATGGTTAGAGAATAAACATATATCGATGATTCATAAAACTGGTTATATTTTAGGGTTAGACAAGAGACATAAACCAATGACCTAATACACGAACATTCCATAACAAATGATATTTAAATGAGTTTTACTACAATATGGTTATCTCGATGGGTGCCACTAGTGGAGCAGGAGTTGCTTACCCTTCCGGAGCACCTTAACTCACCCTGATTTTTTTTTGGGTTCGTGTTACTGCAGCTTTAGTTTTCAGTGTAGTGTTGTGTGTTTTATGTTTGTCTTTCGTTTCTTTTTGTTGGCCATGGTCTTGTCTGTCTTCCGATTTAACGATTTCTTTCTGCCCCTTTGGTATCTTCGAATTCCTTCTATGTTTGTCTTTCGTTTCATTTTGTTGGTCATGGTTTAAAGATAGCCGTTTGCCCCTTTGGTATCTTCGAATTCCTTTTCCTTCACCGATTGTGACTAAATACTAGCTTTGTCTACTCTTCCAGACTTTAACTCACTCTAGGTTTTGTTGGGTTCGTGTGAAAACAGCATTATTTTCTGTGTATTGTTGTGTGCAATGTTTGTCTTTCGTTTCATTTGGTTAGCAAGGGTCTTCCGACTAAACATTTCTGTCTGTTGTTTGTTCGAATTTTCTTTGTCTGTTATATATCCTTGAACAAGTTTCAGCGATAAAGATAAAGCTATTGGGCCAATTCAAGTTTTTCAGTAAATACCAATGGGTCAGTCCAGGGTAGAATACCCATGTGAAAGATCAAAAGTACACAGTCCAAAGTGACCAGACAAATTTGAACAAACTAAAACATTAAATGAAAACAGATGTATTTTGTATGTTATAAATATCCGTTTTACTTCATTTTGACATTCTGTTGTATTTAGGACCAGAAAATAAAAAAGGAGATGTAGGATGATTGTCCATAACACAGCCATCCACCATATGAAACTTTTACTGGTTCCATTACGGTCTACGCTATGAACACAGAAAGCGAACATCCTTAACAAAACATGACAACAGAATAAATATTTAATGATATTTTTCTTTGCTTGTGAAATAAAGCTTATTTTCGGAAACGCAGACAAAAGGAAGTCTGGTATCCTCTCAACAATCTACGACAACTAGAAACAATTAGGAGATAGTTTTTGCCACAACCAGTGAAACACTTTCGATTTTACATTATTCAAACTTTTTATATTGATTGAAAACAGGCTGAATATGTTCATATGTTATTTGGACCTATTCGAAATACTTTTCAGCAAACAATGGGGTAGGGGAGTAATATTTTATTACGTTTTTTTCCCATTTTACTTGCAAACGAATAGAAAATGTAGGTAACTAAATGATACAAGTTGTGTAATGAGCAAAAAAAGTATTCATTCAAACATTAAACTTTGTACAATGATTTCATTCAATTACAATTCACGGAAACTATAGTTTCAACCTTGTTGAAGTACTGCAGACGGGCATATGCTACAACAGTTGCAATTTGAACCTTCGATTATCCGACATTCAATTTTAAGAGTTCTGTAAAAAGTGAGAATGCAAAGTTGACCCGATCTTTTGATTTCACTTTCGTTATAATGATTATATTCTTTCACTAAATAATTAAGAATATCGCGACTATGTCAGTCGATCTCATTCAACTTGAAATCAGGAATCTGAAAGGTCTTGGTCATAGCTTGAATTGCATATAGAAACTGACAGTAAAGATGGGCTGAAAACAAAGCACAATAAAGAGATGAATTTGATTTTTTATTTCCGTTTATATGTAGCAACATTACAGACTTACCTGCATATATGATATATATCTCTTAGTCAATATGGTATTTCAAGGCTTGAGCTTCCTATAAGGATGTTATTTTTAGAAAATTGCTGCTGACAGGAAAGCTTACCCACAGAAGAATTTATGACGGAAAAATTAAATTCATCGCTCTGGAATTTTAAGTTGCCATCATGACGCTCTTAACCGATAGGAAATATTTATTTCAGAAATAGAAACTGATAGCTTCCTCCTGTTGTAGATTCAATTCGAATCTTTCGTTTTGTGACTACCAACTAAGCATATTAACCACGGACCTTAATACCGAGTAGAGGCCACTTGTGGCGCAGGAGTTTTATACCCTTCTGGAGCTTGCGTTTAATTTCCAGTAGCACAAGCTTAAGGTCTGTATTTGGTAGTTTGTATGCTGTTGTTTGTTTCCGCTTTCTGTTACCTGTTATTCTGCGAATTCTTTTTTAATAAACCATATTTTGCATTGTAAGATTTGTATTATCTTTAATGTTTAATATAAATTGGACAAAGGAAATCTTATTGCAATGAGCAGTTATAAAATCACTACAGGTTTGTTGATCAAATGCGCGTCCTTCATTTAGAAATCGGACAGTGTATTGTGTTTGAACAAGTTTTTTTGTCTGGATCTTATCTGAGATTGATATTAGTATATGTCCCTACCGTCGGATATGGCTTCCTATTTCGATTTGTTTGGATATGAGTTTCTTTGTGTACTATTTTTGGATCTCGGATCTCATATGTTTTGGTTCTAATGCAACTAATGAAAGGTTACTCCTTGAAATGTATATATATAGTTTAACAAACTTTTAATATTTGTTTAACTGGTAAACTTTTTTATTGACTGGTTTGAAATTGAGTACAATTGTGATGTTTAGTGGAGACCATAAAGCAAGGTCAAGATTATTTGAATGGTCTTACAGTGCTTACTATTTAATTGTACAGAAATAGACTTTTTAAAGCGCTTTTCGACATTAAAACTAACACCTATGTTGAGTCATCATTTCAGAAAGTTTTTGGCCGTCATCATGATATGACTGACTGATCGATCAATTCTCAGTAGACATTGGATATCTTCTTATTGTTATAATTAAGATTCCGTTCTTGTATTGTTTTCCACAATTACAAATTGTGCTTAACCTACTTTGTAAAGCCACCTTATCTACCCCTTATTTTTCAGGGTTCGTGTCGCACAAGCTTTAGTTTTCTGTGTATGTTTTGTATGCTTTTATTTGTCTTCTGTACTTCTTTTTTGGGTGGTTTAACAGTTTTTTGCCTCTTTAGAATCTCCGAATTCTTTTTAATTGCCGTCTGGCGTTTCTAGGTTGTAAAAACATTGAAAAGTATACAAATTGAATATACTTTATTTTATATATCAGATGACAGGCCTGCTAAATGCTTTCGGTGAGTATTATCCGCTTATCTACCGCCTCTACAATAAAAAATAAAAATTTCATGACAACCACTACTGCAAAATCTTATCAGATGTTGTCTGCTTTCAAATGAAGGATCAGTCTCGAAAGTTTTACGTTTGTCCCTTGCAGGCATTTTTGGATTTACCTAATGTTAATTTAGCTTATAATTGATTCATAATTATCTTACTTTATAATTATTGTTTACTTCATTTGCGGTTATACTTCTCTCTAATCGCACATATACACTAATTGGTTGATGTGGTCGCAAAGATGATTACCTAAAAGTGATTTAAGCTCGCTTTGCAAATGTAAAGTGTATCTTTATCCTGATGGAAACGGTAGGTCTATTTCCTGAGGACATTCCGTGGTAATGTATTGTGTAATAGTCAAGATATACAAGTTTATTCTGCCTCGGTTGACCACAGTGGAAATAGACAAAGAAAATAAAGTGATGATATCACAATCCCTAGTGCACGTTGACAGTTATGCGTTATACTTACAACGATAAAATAATATTTTGAACTCTTGCTGATTCATGTTTTGTCATCGTATTACCCTATTAAATTTGATAATTTAATAAAATGACTTAATATATAAATAAGACATAGAAACGATAAATAAGGAGTAATTAATCAGTACTTTAGTTTCTTCTGAGTTTTTCTATAATTAAAAGTTTAAAACTTATAAATATTCTAATCAACTACATAATTATTGTCCGGTTTAGACAATAATTGGCAAATCTTTATAAAATAGTATCAATTGCACTTTAACAAACATTTTTCGTACCTTGACTTCCTCACAGTTATTAGGTCCACAGATTTGAGCTATGGTTGCATCGGCTAAGGCTTCCGATTTGTAAAGTTTTATAACTTCATTACCTATGGTAAAATATATTAAGTATTCAAATCATTTCAGTTGTTGATAGGTTTCGTATAAATCGTCGTTTCATTTGTTTCTGTTTATTTAGTTTTTCGTTTTCTGCCTGGATATCTATATTGCATTGACGGTTGATCAGTTCTTGCCTTAGCAGGCTGAACATTAGAAAATGACATTAAAATGTATAGGTAAATCAATGTATAATCAATCCAAATAGGTACATAGCCTATTAACCTACATGTACATTGAAGTTTGAATAGCTGGTTTCATAAATAAGTCAACATTGATTATAAACACATGTTTACCCGTATATTGCATATGTGAGAATAAAGTGCTTTAAGGATGTATTTGTCGCAGGTTTCTGCCAAATAATAAGATTCTTGAACTCCTCTGCTTTTATCATCAAATCTTCTTTCCATTATTTAATGAAACAAACCTCAAAAAGCCGTTCGGGTAAATATTTAAAATTTTTATTATTAAATCTACATTTTTATAGACAAAATCTATGAAAAATGTGATTTCAAACCAAATTGTGAAAAGGGGATATCTAAAAATAAAGAAAATGAATAAATAAAAAAGAGCAAGCCAACCCATCATTTAGTTCAATATAAACGTTAACAAAACTATTATACATGTACTTTAAAAAAAGTTTTCTTATTAAAAATGATAAGACAAAAAAAAGGAATACGAAGTACCATTAACTAGTCTGTCTTTTGACATACGGTATTTATTTGCCCTTTACGACGAACACAAAATAAAGTCAAATTTTACTACCTACATTGAAAAGTTCGGACAGGACACTGTTTCTTTGTTCAGCAAAACCCTATGTGAGAATCTCGAAAACTACAATCATATACAAGATTAATTTGAAACAGAAAACCGGAAAAAAATTATAATAACACCCACAATGCAAACAAAAATTTGGTATGCCGAAAGGGAATGAACTTAAATATTTTTACGAATCAAACCCTGTTCTAATACTTACTTGGTTCATTATACTCTGATAGTCTGATGGGAACTGGCTTATGACGTGCAACTAAACTGACTCTATTGACAGCCATCTCAATACACATTTCATTGGACGTGATCTAAATACAACATTGATTGATTGTTTAGATGAACATAGCAACAGCTTAATACATAAAACACATTTTTAGCCATATAAATGAGAGGAAAAAGAAATAATATTTCATCCTTCTATGAAAAACTATAATTTTACCAACAGTAACAATTAAAAAATTATACATACCGAATCAAAAAATAGGTTAACTTGTCGGAATGCTTTTTCGGCCTTTTTGAACAATCCTCCAGCTCTACTTGTATCTAGGGTATCTAAATCAGCTTCCATTCCGGTTGGAATTGAGACTTCAAGATATCCCACAGAGCTTCTTTCTCCGTTAGTCCAACTGCAATGTAATGCTAAATACATGAGATCATAGTTGCACCAACTAAATCGTAAATGTATATATTTCTGGAAATCATAAGTGATAAATGGGATATGGTTTCTGGTTTTTATTCAATATTCTTTATATTTTGCGTTCATTAAAAGGTTACCTTTTCTAATTGCCGTGTTGGGGAATAAAACATTCCCACGTGCTTTGGGTGTTTACTCTGTTTTACTTCGGTTTATGGAATTAATGTTGCAGAGACGGTGTTTCTATTATTCAAATAATTGAAGATTCTTTCTGCAACAAACGTGTGAATTGCTCAAAATGCAACAAATGCGTTTCAAACATTTAAAATTAAACATATAAGAAATTTAATAATTTAAAAGTATTAACAGCACAAACAAACGTAAAGGCCTACCTAAAGCAGATACGTAGCTTGAAACCTTTTGTTGAGTCCATCAAAACGGTAGGTGTTAGTGTAAATGCTGGTACTCTGAGCTCTTGTTCAACATTAAAGTAAACAGAAAGCTGTAAAGCAAAACAATAGTAAATTGAGAAAAATAAGTTGCTTTTATCTTAATCATATCTATTTAGCTTTAAACTGTGCAGAAAAATTATTAGAATAAAACAATTTTGATTTGAAACTCTAATTGACGATGTAGAGATACTGCCTTGTAAACAAAAACAGATTGTGTATCATGTGCCAAAATGTTTCAAGGCGAAAATAATGCAAGTTGACAGAAGGGTATTTTTTTTATATAAAACATGCCTTAAATATAAATGAATGTAAGTTACCTCCAGCAAACAGAGTCCATTACCATTTGCCTGTACCGATATATCTCGAACAGTCTTTGGTGCCTAAAAAAAGAACTGAATTTTTAACAACCCCAAAAAGTAAACAAAGCAATAATTTTAGGTAGAAACAAAATATCTGGGCACGTATACATAAACACTTTCAAATCGAGGAGACCAGCAAGTAGCCTAAGGTTGTCGACGATCTTCTTAGAGAAATAAAGCAATAAATCAAACACTCTTAAGTGTTAATTTGACTTAAATTTTCCTAAGGCTTTTCTTGGTTAAGGATAAAATCAAAGTGATATTCATAAAGCATCTGGGATTCATTCATTAAAAAAGAAAAAAAAAGAAAATGTTAGCCAGATATTTGACCGCCTCGGTGGTGTGATGGTTAGCGTGCTCCCCACGAATGCGAAAGGTCGAGTGTTTGATCCCCGGCTGGGTATAACCAAAGAAATTAGAATTGGTATTAGCTTCTTTCACGCAGCATTTAGGAGAAACAGCAAAGACTGGTCGGCCAGATTAATGTATTGGCATGTCTTCCTGCAGACTGTTCCTTTCTTGGGCCAGCACGTTGAAAATCGGCTCAGCGTGTCAATTAAAAAAAATATCTCGCTTGCTCTCGCCTATTTTTTATCACAAAAAATCCGAAAAACTAGAAAATATCCTCTCTCTGCCGTTGAAATGACTGTTACACAGCATAGTTTAGGCATATCTATCATGATAATTTCTTGAATGCTGCCGATTCGTATTAATGACGATAAACACGCGACATAGGTATTGAATGAAGTATGTTAACATAATTTAATTGTAGTGTATACATATTATCCATCATCACAATACTATATATAACGCTAAACACCCATGGTAACAAAAAAAAATATACATTTGTGAGATTTGCTCAATTTAATTGCAGATGTTTGCCATAAAATGTACAGAGACAATTACACTTTAAAATCTTCATTTTAAAATTATCATGAGACATTCTAAACGAGCCATTATCTCAAAACGAAAGACGAAAGGCATTTTTTACAGAAAATTAATATCAATTTCAAAAGATTTTAATAAAGCATTCCTTCTTAAATCCTTGACTTTTAATAATAAATCACACACTAACACAAGCCAAATATTTTCAATTTGTACGAACTTGTGCAGACAATAAATGACAACGCTTAGTAATACCACTTACGTCATCCGTTTGAAGTACCATTGCGTTGTTTGTGTTGACTTGATACGTTTTTCCTTCCCATGACGGAGCTTTCACATTAACATTGTAGTTAAAATTAGGAACATACATTTTTTCTCCAAGACCTGCCATTCCTTGTAGAGCTGTAATAGTATCCTTGAAAGAAAAAAGTAAGATAGTGTTTGTCTAAATATTAACTCTTTGCTTTAGAGGTAACTAAATATAAAACTAGAATTTTATTATTTGCTCTCACATTGACTAGCTCTTGATATTAATCAAAATGAGAAGAGTGCATTTTTAATTTCACATGTCAACATGTTTCACGTTAAAACTTACATCACTCCACTTGAACTAATTAAAATTTAAATTATTAGCGTCATCTTCTGTCAACAAAAATGATATTTTACCATATCACAGGGATAAAAATTCTGATAAAATGAGCCCCCTTTTTACAGATGGGGCATTTGTTCTTTTGCACATTTACTGGCAAAATACAGCCATTCTACAACAAAATCAAAACCATTATTACAAATTTTAAAGAAGTGTATGTCACTGACTGTTCATTGCGCGTCCGCATACTAAATACATTTGTTCATTATCAAAATTAATATTATATTTTCATTTTAGAATTGAGTCGTTAACGGAAGACCTGCGTCGGCAGCTTTCGATTTGCCTTGTAAGGCAAACTTGGAAGGAGACCAGTTAAAATGGATGGTAGATAATATATCATTTTATAAAACAACTCATTAAAGAGTTCTTCATATCTAAAAATACGGGATGTAATAGTCGTATGGAACCTAGCTTTACATATACTATATACAAACTGTAAAAGTTTGTTTAATATAGGATTAAACACGTTTTTAAAGGAATTTATTGGTGTATAAACTGGACCAATTCACTCACAAACAAATAAAAGTCCGAAGGACTTTTATGTTACGTTTGTGAGTGAATTGGTCCAGTTTATACACCAATAAATTCCTTTAAAAACGTGTTTAATCCTTATAATTCTTTAATCTTGTGAGAAAAAAATTTATCTCCCCACTAGTAACCTCTACGATAAAAATTGTGTATTTGTGTCACTGGGTTGGCCTGGCGTATGAATATATTAATTCAGTGAAGCGCAAGGAAATGTACTCCGTGGAACTTGCTAGTTGATAAAAATAAAATACAAAATATTTCACGTTTAAATTTTCTTCACAACAATCTTAACAAATAATAATCAAACAATAACAATAATTTCAAAATTAATTCGTAAACGTCAACAAATCGATGTCAGCAGGTAAGGTCACGGTCATATTGAATCAGCTGACCAAATACACAAAAATGAAATCAACAAGTCAACAACTACACACGAAAAGTCAATTGAAGTGGAAACTGCAGTTTTGAAAAACAGAATTAGCCGCAAACCCGTACATTTTTCTTAGTTCCTGATTTGTTTGACTGTTCACCATGACACTTTGACTTGGCGCGGAGATGGGTTGTAGGGGATTTCGGTCAGTTGACACTGGAACAACTTGGTCAGTAGGTAAGTTCCCTTGCTGAATCCTTGTCGGTGCAACAACATGATGTGTGTTTTTAACTGGCACAAGAGCCGATGATTTTGAAGAACCAGTGGCAACGTTATCGAGGACAGCGCTGATTTTTTGCTTTTGCTCATTGCTAGGTCTCCTACAATAAGACTTAAGGCTTTCCTCACACTTGTGGTCAGACATGAACATGATATTCCTATCTGTTAGCCCAGCATCACTCATTGCTGTGATCGCAGTTGAACGTAGCGAATGTGCTGTGTAGCGTTTAACGCCGGCATTCTTGCAGATATCGGGCATAAAGTTTGAGAACGCTTTAACTTTCACTGGCGTTTCAGTATACCATACCTCATAATTAACAGGGTTACCACGAAACACATCACGACTGCACTGATTAAATAAACTTTTACACTCAGGGTGACATTTTGACAGAAAATACTTAACTGCCTTTACAGGACATGATTCTGAGTCGGTAGAGTACATCCGTTTGTCTTGGGCTTCCTCTGAGCTGTCCTCTGTGCCACCTTGGTAATTTTTTTGGTGTGTTTCATGTGTTATTGTTAGGTATTCTCTCCCTTCCTCATCTTTAACAAATTTAATGGAATCCATTGACAACTGCTGATGAAATTCAATGCCACGGCTAACAAAATGTATTGCGAGGACATACCAAACTTTAAAACGAAGCGCAACAACATTATTCTGTGTAGACAGGTATTCATTTATCTTCTGAAGCTCAGAATTTGAAATAAGAGGGTGATGCTGGGTCGGACGGGAGAGCCCATTACGAAGATTGAATTTCAACTTAGCGCTTAGCATCGAATTTGACGACTTAAATTCTTTGTCACGAACTATGTCTATGGTGCGGCCAATGTCCTTGAGATGCCTATTAATTGCAGCACGCACATTTTTCAGGGAATTTTTGTGATACTCCTGTGCCATATTTTCTGGCATACTTTGTATTCTTTTGTTTAGATTCTTTGGTTGGGCTTCAGCATAAAATCTGCGAAGACTTTCATTTAAATTTTCCTCAGAAATTGTTTTGAAATCTGGTACTTCCTGTAATCGTTCCAAACACCAAGCTGGAAATAGAATTTGGGAAATCTAGATTATTCTGAC
>JARWCS010328397.1:0-12329 GCA_034783895.1 Geukensia demissa | reverse complement strand
GAACACACAGCACTACACTGAAAACTAAAGCTGGAGTAACACGAACCCTACAAAAACCAGGGTGAGTTCAGGTGCTCAATAACATAATATGGCTAATTCTTGGTCCTAACTGATTAATTTCAAACATTCCCGACACAAACGAAAGTTTCTGTAGAAGATCCTTGACTTCAGACAGAACTGTCCAGGAAAATTCTAATCAGCAATATTTGACCTGTATTTATGTTTAAAAATGAACTGAATAGGGGAAAAGTAATGGCCTTCTATTAATTTTTAAAAGTCTTTGTAGGTGTCTTGTAACCTAACACAGGACAACGAAAGTAACAAGAATTGCAAATCGAGTATATTTTTTTCTTTTACAGTTTGTAAAATTCCGTCCAGATAATCCAAAGACGATGGCACGAGGTGGATATGATAGAACATTGTTTATAACTGAAGACAACGAAAAAGTTCCAAATGAAAAACAGGAATTCCCGCAACATTTTGAAAAATTAGATTTAAACACCAAATTATAGTTGTCCATATTGTTTTGTAAATTGAAAGTTACATCCATTGTTTATTCGTGTACAACAATGTGCATGTGTTCTGTCATTATTTTTTTCTCATAATAATAAAGGATTGTAGAAGTTAGCAAAATATACAGACTTTAACACAGCCAATGTCGTATCCAGAAAATGTCGCAAACAGTATTATAGAATATTGAATATTCTTTTACATCGGTAAGACCAGGTAAGGTTAAACGTCACTTATTTATAAGATTCGCAAATAAAGATGTACACAATTCTTTTCTTTTTAAAGCTAGTGGCCATCTTTTTGTTAGTTGTACTGTGCAGGTGTATTATTGTTTGACTTTTCTCTTTGAACTAAACCAAGGTCGGAGATTTGAGTGGTCTAACCCATAGTTAAATTGTAAGTCTCTTCTAAATATCTGGGGCATATCTTATTCATTTTGTGTTTGTCTTTTCTTGACTGTTTGTTGGTATTCGGTATTATTTTTTACCATTTCTGCTAACTTTTTTTCCCTTACAAAACTTAATATCTTAATCCTATAATACTTGTGTGTTGATGGTTACCGCTAAGTAAAAATCGGTATTTATGTTTTGAATACCATCATGAATTGTAATTCGTTCCATCATTATATAGACTGATTTACCGCGTATGACAAAAGAAATAATTTAATTCTTTACCAATTGGCTGCAACAAGATAACATTCATAAGAGCACAATTCAAGCAGACGTCAAAAATGGTCTTTACAAATACAACTAAGTGCAAATTTTCAATAATCAAAAACTTCATAATTTAATTCAATCCTCTCGTTTATTAACCCATATCCGTGTGTTTATTTTTGTATATAGATGTTTGTATTTTTACAGTGTGGAACAGGTAGATTGTTTCATTGTGTCTGAGTTGTATGTCTCTTTTTTAAATTGTTGAGTTTTTGTTTATTAAAAAATGTCCTTGCTGCAGTAGACAAATCTGTAAAATAAATAAAAGCAGCAACAAAGGCATTGGGTCTTCTTTTAAAAAGAGTTTTCACACTGGAAAGTTGTAAATAATAGAGTCTTGTATGAATGTAATGAGGTCTAAGTGGTTTTGTAGACAAGGTAAAAGATTATCGATTGAAGCGTCATGACCAACGCACATGTGTATTTGCAATGACCGTGGCTACGTTGTTGTCGTTGTTGGGAAATATTAACTCCATATTATTCAACGAACAAAAGCAGGGGCAAGCTAATATAAGCTATATATATACTAGCACAAGCATTGCGTTCCCTAACAAAGTAAGACATCTTTTTACTTAGATCCAAATAATTATATCTCGGACTTCCATTTTGTTTCACAAATCACTGATGTATGCATTTCTTTGACAGATTTTACGTTGTGAATGCGGAATCGTGGTATAAAGGGTAGAAACGTCAAAAGTTCAAATACTTGTACAAAATTTAAAGATCTTTTGAGCTTTTTGATTAACACCGCTTCTGGTGTACGTTTTGTCACAGTACTTTAAAGGCTTTCCTTGACTGTTGCAAATACAGGTGTGAGCAATTTAAAGAATCTGCAAGAACACGCTATATATCTTTTTTATCTTTTATATGGACACTCGTGTAGTTTTGATATCCAGAATAAACAATACAAAAAAAACAATACTTAAATTGTCAGCAACAAAGGCATTGGGTCATCTTTCAAATAGATATTCACACTGAAAAGTCGTAAATAATAGAGTCTTGTATGAATGTAATGAGATCTAAGTGGTTTTATAGACAGGGCATCATGACTTCCGCACATGTGTATTTGCAATGACCATGGCTACGTTGACGTCGTTGGTAAATATTGACTTCGTATTATTATTCAACCAACTACAGCGGATGCATATTTGTCAGTGAAAAAATCGGTGTCTCTAAATTCCTTTGATGATTGTCAGTGTTGTCTTATTTTTGATGTAACATATAAATCTATGTTTCTGTATTTACTTTCAATAATCAAGTCATATGAGTACTTTATTTTCGCTGTATATCTGATTTATCATGTACAGAACTGAGTTATTTGATTTGGAAATAAAATATCTTGTCTTGTCTTGTTTTGTAATGTCACATCGGAGTTTTTTGTGAACAACGAAACTCGCATCATAAAAGCCATCAAAAAGGTATTTCAAAGCAAACGTAAGAAATTCAAAACATTCTGAATGCGTTGTTAAACTGAGACAATATGTAATATACTCAGTGAAAAATACTCGCTTATAAAATTTAAAAAAAAATTTTTACTTCCATGTAAAACGAGACTGCGGCTGTCAGTGAGTATTATTTGCAGTTTTCATTGAGGGAGCCTTTTGTGCATCTAACCTATGAATTGTATGAATTGCAACAGAAAGTGCTTTGAAATAACTACTTAAATAAGCCGTCTCCTACAGCAAAAAACATTAAACATGATATTTGACAGATTTTAAAATGGGCCTTTGATTTCACCCGATTGAACCGTCTTCAAAAAGTAGCTCTTTCTAACAGTACAACCCCTTTATTTAAAGATAACCTATTAAGAATAACGTTAAAAACTGAGAAGTAAACAGTTTTAGTTGACTAGCCTGTGGGCAAATATGTAAAAAAGGAATATTGTTTGAATGTCCAGATAAATATAAGTATTATTAATACCACCGTTACCAGACAATGTTTTACGTCAAGATAAAATTAAAATTACCGTGAGAAATTAGTAAAATGATCTCACACTGGCTATCTGGTGTTTTTAAGTTAATGTCCATAACGTTCGATAAGATAACATCTTATCCCGGTTCAAGAACTTGTCAGTAAGAAAGATATATAGTCAATATGCATACATACCATTAGTAGGTGTCGTTGACCACTCCATGTCAACATAATACATCTTGTCGATAAAATCATTATAATAATAACTACATGAATTAACATAATAAACCTGAAGCATTGTTATCGATACTGTAGCTTTTGATACCATAATTAACCTGAAGAACACTTATTCAATGCCATACTTATTTCTCCTTAGTAGTAAATGAAACTGGAATTAAGAAATTTGAATCTCTTAACAATTAAAGCAGATTTGATTATATCTCCATAGGTGTCGTCGTCTTGTGAGAGGATAATGTTTTTCTATACGAAAGTTCTGGCTTTTTATGACAAACTTATTTAAAATTAACCCAGCAGATTATATATATAGCTTGCTTAAGGAAAGGAGGCTTTGGTAAAAACGGGAAAATGATTCGAGTCCCGTATAAAATCAAGAACATTATAAAAAAAATACTTATCAATTGTTTTAATTAATACTGAATTCACTGCTTTTAACATTTGATATTATGTTCGTTAAAAAACCAGATGCGCTCCAACAGCAATAAAATTATTGTAACCAGAAAATGGAAACAACTGGCCCAAGAGAAATCCAGACAAATTCTCAAAAAATCATGTTCTCGCAGGACGACGATTCCTACGATAATATCATAAATTACATATGCTACTTAATATCAATATATTGTTTGTAAAAAGAATTCAAAGATACGAAATAGTTAAATAAAAAAAACAGACAAAACCAAAATGAAAAACAACATAGTACCAAAACACTAAGCTTTAACCAAAACGGGAGTGACACGAAACCTACAAAAACATAAATTTTAAGTGCTTATAATGACAAGCAACTCGCTTCCGCTACTGCTCGGGATAAAATTAATGTGAAAACAACTCCAGCCCCTGTTAAAATCATCAACAAAATATGACTGCCATGATTTTTTTTCTTAAATATGGTTTAATTGATGACAGCAATACTGGGGTTTTGTTTTTTATTGAATTGACGAAAAAAGTTAACACTATTGTGGTTTTTGCTGTATAATCATAGTGATGAGACTTGGCGACATTTTGTTATGTTATATATGATTATAGAGGTGACAGGGAAAAGTTCTTTAAACAAGGATTAAAATAGGTAAATTTCATTTCTTCATAAGAAATCGCCTTTAAATTAGGTGTTTTGGAAAAATCTGCTTGAATTTTCTTTTCAAATTTTTTGTCAACAAACGTGGTCTGTCTTCTTTCTGTAACGAAATTAAGAAGGAAACTCTCCTATCAAATTGGCCAAGTTTTCACAGAAACAGATTAAAACGCTGTATTTAAATGTGCTTCAACACTAAACCCGTGTTATTTTCTCTTTTAAATCGGTTGTTTTTACCTTGACGATTTTTGGAGGGTTATTGAAATCAACAACAATTAGCCCCAAAAGGTATGGGGTAGTTTGGGGCACCAAAACATCTATTTTAACCCCACTGCTTCGGTGGCTGTACTAAGTCAGATTATCTAGCATAATACCTATTGAATTAAAATTGGCAAACCTATTTCTTCTTACGTTATAAACTTTATCAGAACAGGTAGGAGCGAAAAAAAAATAGAAAATTTGAAAAATTGACATCTATTTACCCGTGAATGAAAAGACAAAATCTATATAAGGACAATTATGAACGGAAAACAAATCAAGCTTCATCAAAATTATTGAGCTCAGGACATTAAACAGTTCAATGCATCGCCAGTTAAAAACTAATATATTACATTTGTATGTCACTAACGAGGGTTGACTGCTGAGCTGATGATACCCACTGTGACTAGCAGTCCTTTAGAAACCAGTGATTTTCCTGTCGTAATTTTGGAGCCGAGTATGGGGACCTGTCCAAATGCTAAAAGGATAGTATATATCCCAGTTGTTGTCATGATTTTCCCAAATATTCCAGCTGAAATCAAATCTTTATTTGCCATTTTGTGTCACCCTGGTTTGCTGAAAGTCGCACAAAATAGAAATACATTGCTTAAACATTCTTAAGATATAGAAAAACGAATATTTCAGAGTAAATTAATAATATGAAAATAAAAGATTCTCGCCACGATATGGTTGAAATACTGCCAACGTGGCGTTAAACACCAATCAATCAATCAATCAATCAAAATTTAAAAAACTTGAAATTCATCAAATAGTATTTTGATTCACAATTCTAATGTGTATGCAATATTTTTCCCATTTTAAAGGGACCCGGAATCAGGTTGAAAAAGGGAATGTTAATCACTGGAAACAGCATCAACCGAAAAGTATGATTTAATTTTAGCCTTAATTACTCTTCAACAACAGGAAACTCGTTGAGGACCATTTGTCCATGCCATTTACAAATTTACAAATCACTGAAGATATTTTTTCTAACATCTTTTTATATTACCAAACATCTAAACAAATTATTTTCAATATTTGAAGCAGTAGATTCATTTTATACTTAGATCGTTGGTATTTAGTATACAGATCGAATTTAACATGTAAAAAGACTTTGTTATTGAAAAATGATATAAAATTTTTATCTTCCTTCAAGATCTTGTCAGGCAATAAGAGCAAAATAAAGCATTTATTATTAATTAAAGGACCTGAAGCATGTGTCACTTATCACTTAATATAATCAACAAATGTGAATACTGAAAAAAATAAATAAAAACCTTTTCTTCACACTTAAATGTGGAATGTCCAACACAAATTAAAAATCATTGGTAAGTTGGGTCTGTGACATATATTTTTGCCCTGATGGTTAAATACTGGACCATATTCAACATCAATCATATCTTGGCGTAACTCTAGCAATTGACTGCAATACACTTTTGTAATTTAATGTTTAGGGTTTAAAAGGTGAAGTATAAGAATAGGAAATTATTGAACAAAATTGATCTTTGAAATATGTGGGATTTTAACTGTTACATACTAATGTTGTAATGTTGTACTAATGTTGTAAGATATTGCCAAGATTGACGGCGTCTAAGCATTTGTTACCCAAAGAAGAAAAAATAAAGAATGAGTTTTTGCAATGTCACAGGTTTGAATAACCGATGTTTGCATATATCCAGAATTACAGAAACTTACTCGAAGTATTTGAAAAGTACAAACAATTAACATTTCTTCTAAGTTACTGAAGTACAAACCTAGCAATGAAAACATGATTTCTCGTCCCTGTACAGTGCAGATGAATGTATGTTTAAAAATCGACAGTTATTTTACTACATTCTTACCACTTTTTATCGTGTTTGTTTGTCAATATCTGTTTGTTTGTTTGTTTATCAATATCTGTTTAGTTACAAAGAAATCAACTTAAGCATGAAAAATATATCATAATTATGATTATTAATCTAGATTATATGTACACCTATTAATGAATTAGGGAAAAATAGATTTCGAAGATACCAAAGGACAGCCGAAAATCGTTATCTCAGAGGACAAACAAGACTAAAAGAACAGAAAGTGACGATAAACACCCTAAACAGAAAACTAAAGCTTGAGCAACGAGAACTTCATAAACACGAGCTAAAACTAAGTTTCTTCGAAGGGTGAGCAGTTCCTGCTCCACTAATGGGCCGTCTTGTTACTCGTATAATCAAATTCGATGGTTAGTCACAAAATGTGGTAGTCGTAACGGTACTTTAAAGAGATTGAAATTATGACGTAACGGTAACTTAAAGGACTTTGGAAAGATGACATTTGTATCAATAAAGTCCTGCAGATGACAACCGAATTATTTCCGGTAGCAGTCAATCAGGTGATGATAACGACCTTATAATTTCCAACCTGATGACTTTCCTCAGGCTGAGAAAAGGTTTTGTGAGTAGAAACGCTCTTTCACTAAAATCCTGAAAAGAAGCAGAAGACTAGGAGACGGTAACAACTGAGAGGTATGTACCTGGTATGTTTAATCGGTCGGCAACAACTGAGAGGTATGTACCTGATATGTTTAATCGGTTGAATTGTTGCTACACATGTCTGGAAAGCTAACACTGTCATAGTTAGGCAAAGTAAATTACATAAAATTAACATTTCTTCTTAGTTACTGAGTACAAACCTAGCAATAGTAACCTTAAATCTCGTCTATGCACACTGCAGATATATGTATGTTGAAAATACGACAGGTAGTTCACTACATTCTCGCCATTCTTGTTATCCTGTTTCTTTTAAATGCTCACCAAATTGACGCAAGCTGTAATTTATGCTTTTGGTTAGTTTTCTTTATTTTTTTCTGTGATAGCCCTAAAGAAAGTCAGCCTCAATAAAGAAATAAATCGGCGAGGAAAGGAGCACAAAATGTACCCATTGAATTGCCGATCGTCTGCTGGAAAACCATTCCATTAAACTGAACAAATGTGTTGTCAATTAGGACATCTAACATTTTTGTAAGATCCTCCTATGAATATTTTGGATTTTTTTTTCTGATATTATGTAGCGTTGAACAAAGTATGTTTCTGATTCTATCGACAACAATATATCTTTTTCGTCATTCTCCGTTCTTTTTTGAAAAGCCACTTGATTTAAGAAGAGTAAAAAACAAATGTTTTGATGCTGTGACAAGAGGACAGAGATCTTGAGTCCAGCTGGTCTTTTCTCTTTGCTGAATAAATCCTTATAGAAAAGATAAAAAATAAATTGTTAAATGAATCACTGTTAGTCTTCCAGATTAGAAGATTTAAATAAATAATGTAAATGAACTTTTTTGACTTACAGAAGATAATCTAAATTTAGGGACCAAAAACTAGCAACCGTTTGTGGTGGTCAATTTAAAGTTTCCTGGTTTCATCCCTAGCTGAGGGTAATCATGGCCGCCAAAAGATTTTTTTTCTTTTTTTCATTCTCCCATTCATTTATCTTGAACAAATAAACTAAAGTTGAACAAGGCATCCATTTTAATGTTTTTTTCATCTTTTTTTTCATTTTTTCCTAATTAGACAGAAAATAAGAGCCTCATGCAAGGTGTTGAATAGTATTTCTAACTTATATTAATAAATCATAAATAATAAATTTCAGCAATAAAACTACAATGATCAATTCGATACAAATTTCTAAACTGAACGAAAATAAAAGTTCAGTACCATTATCATGCATGACACTAGGAAGGGCAAATATGCTGTTTCGGACGTTGCCCAGTAAAGATTCAAACTTGACAGAATTATGACATCATGGACACATTATTGTCATGGCCTGTCCAGACAGTATTGTCATAATATATTCGTTACACTCCAATTGAGCCGCCCGCAAATTTCTGAAACAAGGAAATATGTCACCCAGGCTAATATCAGTACCAAATTCAGATCATATTCTTGATTACAGACCGTCCGTATTGAGTAACACTTCATGATTGTCTAAAATACAACGATTCTGTACAACGTTTGCCAATTACAAGCAAATCAGTAAGTTTTGGGAAGGCCAAACCAGAAAATAGTTCGTATCTGAAATTTGTCTTTGCCAACAAATGTCTTGATGCAATCAATCAATTTGAGCAATATCTCCATCGAAATTTAGAAAAATCTTATATTCCACCCTATTTCAGAGATTAGTCCTTTCCAATCATTTCATAAACTTATACAGCACCTGTTGCAACATAGATCTTAGCATTGACGACTACAAGTCTAAACCTTTTGACTGCGCCTGGTCAAGTTGTTACTCCACATTGTCGACAACATTTCTGTACATAATATATTTGCAAATGGGCCAATGTACTACGACTCTCAATCCTTAAATAGAAAGTGTAAGTTAAAATCCTTATATGATTTTATTAGATAGTGGTTTTTAGATTGCATTTTCGAATGCATATGAGGTCGTTAATACAAATTAGAATCAACAAGTAACAGATTTAAATGTACAAGATTTGTCTGATAAACATTTATAGGAGTCATCAAGTATGTTATCAAACATTTTTAAAATGCTTTATTTCATATAAACACTTATTTGACATAAATTGTATATACCCTGTTGTTAATTTATCTGTAAAACGTACCAAGGCTGGCAATCGGTTTTATTTTTAGAACTAACTCGGTTGTAAGACTAACATAAATATACATCTGCTTAAAATTATGATATTTTTTTTTATTTCCCCGCAACGAAAGAGGGAGATATTATATTTATGCGTACTTACCTGGTACGTATGTCTTCAGTGGCAAGTGAAATCTCGGAGATTTAATTGAGTATATGAACCACTTGGTAATTGACTTTCGAAAATTGACCGTTTGGGCCCAAATTATTCGCTAAAAATGTATTTCGCAAAAAACTTAAGAAATCTCCGAAACGATGAACGCTAGCATTTTGAACAGATATATCATGTTGTTGAGGGCTATTTGCAAAAAATACAAGTCCAGGGACGAAAAATTTACCGAGCAGAAGGCAAATATCCCCACACATAACTAAGATTGTTCAAGTGTCTGTGCGGCGGGGTATTTAATCAATCTCCCAGCGAGCTCATATCCGTTCCGTAGACATCACTCCCATAAACCCTGCCACGGGTGATCTGCCAAGACAGTAAAACTCAACCCCTTTATATAGAAAGGAGCTAGGGTTTCCCTAGCACGTGTTGAAGTCGTCTGCAGGTAAATCAAATATGACGTCATTATAGGCGTAGTTTATCCGCCATGAGAGGAATCCCTCGTAACGCGTGGCGGCGTCTTTAACATTGTATTTGTTAAAAATATCACGTTCCTCGGTCAATCAAAAAACTAGCATTTTTACATAAGGTAGAATTAGGTTTTTCGTTCATGCCTCTTCAATTGTAGTTATAGTGTAATATTGGTTTATAGACTTTGCAGAAAAATATAACGCATTAAAATCATAAAAATCCCACGTGTTATAAATAGTACAATAAAAATTGAGGAATTACTTGATAAATATATATTAGTGCATATGGGTTGTAGCTTATCGACAAGTTTATTAACCAAAGCATTATTTTCGTAAATTGGCGGTTGATTAAAGGAACATGTAGTGACTTTATAGTCACGGTTTGATTTTATGGCTCATTTTAAAGAAAACCTGATTTCTTTTAGTTTTTTAGTCATGCAATATCTAGGGACGGATTATACCCACACAAGAAATTTCAACAAAAGAAGTTATAGCCCACAAGGTAAAATTGATCCTATTCTAAGAATAAGTACCCTTTATCAAATCACTATGACGAATATGATACAACAAATATAAGTTTAATTAATGTACATCAGAAATCAAATCATTTAATACAAGACTGTATTAATCTGTGTAAACTGAATCAAATATAATGAGGATCAACTAAAATTATTTGAATATTGGCTTGAAGAATGAAAACATTTAAAATTTCCTCAAGTTACAACTAAAACATGGGATTTGTTTGCCTAGTGTTAAAATATTTACTTGTTCATTTAAATTTTCAAGTGTTATGTTTTTAAAAAAATCAAGTTGTCAAATTACACAGAAAATAATTTACACAACAGTTATTTTTCAAACATACTTTATTAATGTTGCTTGGTATATATAGCCATTGTTTTGGTTTCTTAAATTAAAAAGGAATTAAAAAACTATTCGATTTCCTTTGAATAAGGGACTGAAGAAGAAGCAAGAAATTAATTCACATTTAACAATTACTATCAAGCCTGTCTCCATTAATGTTTGATAGATTATATGTCAATCCACTTGTGTTACCGAGATTCATTTATCTACATTAGAAATACTTGGGGTATAACTGAAATCATTTCATCTCCGAGTAATCCGGGTGAGTATAATTACTTTTGCCAAGGTGTTGCTTTGATCATTTTATTTGTACTATTTCGCAAACTTTTCTTCATACCCTTAAACTATAACAAGCATTATCAACTTGATTTTTTCATATAAATTCGTCGATCATCTATCATCTATGGTCTCGTTGATTTATTTTTTGTGTACAAGCGTTCTATTCCCTCATACATGTCCGAATTGGTTCTTTTTTCATTATCTGTTCAAATATCCATGGTTTTATTCTTGATTCAAGTTTCAATTGTTTATATTTATTAATTATTGCTCTGGTTGCTTCATTACATTTGTGCCCTTTTTCACTATATTTGCGCCTAGTAAATTTTATATGGAATATGGATTTTTAATTTTGTCGGTTTGCGATCTTAATGCTGCGCTGAAGTTTTCTTTTATAAAGTTAGTGACTATGATTCTCAATAATGCTAAAAATTACGGTACACATTTTATCCGTCTTTACAGTTGCTTTACATGACTTCACAGCGCATCTCCCGGAAATGTCCCCCGATCTCTTTAAAATTGTCCTACACCGAAATGTGTATCCATCAAACTCGTGCTGCAAACTCGTTTCTCCTTATTTGTTTTTAAAAAAACGTTAAGTCCATGTTCAAGCGTCAAACGGTGATAAACGAATTTAAGTTGTAGGTGAATATAACAAAGCGAAACAAATGAAATACAACAATTGGGATTACTACTAATATGGAAAGAGGACATGAATGCTTAAATAGCTCCCAATATTTGTCAGGAGATAAATCAGAGAATGGAAATTAAAGGTTTTTAAGATTTGAGTATAATTCCCAAAGTGCTATCAATTTTCTATGCCCAGATTTTTCCAGCGGCCAGATGAAATTTTCTTATCTTCTATGTACAATGGAATTCAATATTTTTGCAAAATATGTTAAATTCTTTTTTAAAAATTATTCAACAAACTTTATTTATGAATATGTCTCAAAATTGAGCTTTGAAATCTCTAAATTATTTAATTTTATAAGTAAATGTCAATTAAAGAAACATTTCTTCTTTTTGGTAGTGCTGTTGACAGGTATTACAACTGCAATTAAATATTTCTTCGTTTTTTATATTAAATTTAATATATTTATATTAAACTATTAGTGCACTTGTGTAAAACAAAATGGGAACAAACGAAGTGCCAAAAAGGACGCAAATGTAATATTAAAAAGGGAACTTCTGTATTACTTTAAAGGGGGCCACAACTAATACATCTATAAATTATAATATTAGGGCACACATTTGCATTGATTGCTATGACCTAAAACTAAAATCTTGCCGAA
>JARWCS010328396.1:0-20622 GCA_034783895.1 Geukensia demissa | reverse complement strand
GTTGGCCATGGTCTTGTCTGTCTTCCGACTTAACGATTTCTGTCTGCCCCTTTGGTATCTTCGAATTCCTTTTACACACAGTTAATTATGAATATTTACAAAACGTATTTAAGATGTGGATCATGTCTTTCTGGCATATATTCCATATTTTCTCTTATAAATATATCCCAGAATCTTTAGACATATTAAGTTGATAACAAATATTCAAAGGCAAAATTTAACTAAATGACCAGATGAATGTTTCACAAAGCACCCGTAGCTTTACATGCATGAAAGTAAAATCAAATCCTAAGAATTGATGTACACATAAGTCTTACACGTGTTTTGTGAAATGATTGCCATGGACTTTTTTCTTGATCTGTTGAACTGATTTACTTCAGAAATCCATAAGGTTCAACTATTTTCAAACGAAAAACTTAATCATTCAAAATAATGTGAAATTTCAAATTAATGAAGAAAAAAATTGTACCTGTCTATTATTTAAGTACTAATGTAGGTAATTATTTACCTCTGAAAAAAGTTACATCGCTGATCCGAACAGATAATCAACTTATTTCTGCAGGTGTTCAAAGCAAAGTAGTGTTCAATTTTTAAACCCTCTGTGGATTTAATGAACAGCTTTAAACAGTGATTTTTTCTTCTTCCCTGATGGTTTATTGATTTTTAAAGATTCAAATAAAATTTGAAGTATCATCTTCGGTAATTGAAGACTTGAATGTGACGAGGTGATCCCTTTCTTTACAATCACAGCGTAACAATTCAATACTTTTTGTCTGGGTGATTGATTGCCGGAGGATAAGTTTTATTTACGGTATAAAATTCTTACTTATTATCACGGCAGGTGTAAGAAGAAATCTGATTTAACGTCTTTTGTCTTTTTTTCATGAGAGGATGCGCTCAGTCTCAAAATCATGTCACCAGAATCCATCAGCAAATGAAATCTGGGAGAACAAATTGCTTGTTGAATAACTATGGGTAATAACAGTCTTCCGCTAAATTTGCCATCTCAGGATTTAGGATACAGATTATTGATAGACGATCTTTTGTGTTTTATCTATACTCCTTATTGAGGATAACTATTAATAACTAGCTAGAATGAAAAAAAATGTCATTGTCAATACTTCATTGAAAATTTCTTTTATTAACAACTGAAGTAGAACAAGAAAATACAAAGACACTCAAATTTTTATCTTCTTTTTTCCCTGAAGACATGAAAATACGGTGTGAAACTAGTAATGTTCATCTGAAAATATTTAATTCAAGATTTAACGATCTTGATGTTATCGCTTCTAATTATATACATAAAATTATTTCACAGAATCCGAGCCCAAACAAGAGGTGAAAACACAAACTTAACAATAACCATAAAATTTATAAAACTATAATTTATCCACCATTAGGGGAAGATCGATCAAGTGAGTAAATTAGGTAGATTTTCATCAATATTACACCTAAGATATTGGGAAACTGATGGGATTTAATTTGTCAAACAGGTTCGCCTACTGCAAAGATGGAAGAAAGTCTGAGTAAAGTGAAGATTAATCAGGACAGAATGATGACAGGACAAGAAAAGAACATGACAATCAGAACAAAATAAAGAGACAGGTCAAATCCGAACAGAATAAAGATTTAATAACAGGACAATCGGGGCAGAATATTGAGACAGATCAATAAAGAACATGGCAAATCAGGAGATGACTTGATGAAGTGATTGAACAAAAATACCACAAGAACAATCAGGACAGAATAAAGAGACTGAACAAAAAGAACAGGACAGACAAGAAGAACACAAAGACACTGACAAATTTTATAAAAGAACCTGATGTAGTATAGTTGTGAATGAGACAATGAGTCATCCATCAAAGTCTAAATGTAATATACAAATAATTTGACATCTACATGTAACACTTAGTATGATTGTCAAATCAGGACAGGGTGGAATAAAGAGGCAGGACAGAACAGGGTAAAATAAAAAGACAAGACAGAACATGGTAGAATAAAGACAAGACATTGTTGAAGACAGTAATGGGACCTATAGATGTTATTTGGTTGATGGGTGTCACAAGGACACACATGTCACATCTCCTATCTTTATAAAACATTCTTGTAAAACTTGGATCAATTCCCTTTCAGAATGAAAGACAAATGACAATAAATACCAAGACAAATCAGGACAGCAAAGAATGACAAGACAGGAAAAAGAAAAAAAAACCAAGACAAACAGGACACAATAAAAGCTGAAGTCAATTAACCTACATGTGAAATTAAGTCTTGAAAAACTCTGATCAGTTCTTTTACGGAACCTTGGGTTTTACTTTGGCTTTCTTAATTCCCTTCACTGTGCAATCCAAAAAATTCAATCAAGTTTAATGCTGAAATTGACAATTTTTCTTACTGTTCAAATCAATGACTTTATAATAAAGTGCAATAAATTTCCCCTTTCAATTTCATCAGATTTGTAATTGAAACTTTGTTATTTTTCATTTTAAATCTGATTTTGATGCTACAATGCATTTTGTTTTTCTTTCATCTGTTAGTTGCCTCCAGTAGAAAAAAAACATCCCCGATAGAATTACCAAGTTGATTTCAGAATGAATATCTTAGTGAATGATGTTCAATGGGGCAAAACAACGGTGGTATCTAATATCGTCACTATCTCTTTATTTTATAAGTTGATTTACATATTTCAAACATTCGGATCTTTCTTCACAAAATGTCATGCGAAACTTTCCATCTGATAACATCCTCAAAGTATACACAAGTTCTTATGAAAATTACCGATAAAATTTTAAGTGTCGGTCCTCAAGTTATTAAATAATAATATTTCTCCGGATCATAGTGATTAAGAAACACAATGCTTCAGGAAAAAATAGCTACGATTATTTTATTCTGCATCATTAAAATATTTAAATATGAGTTACATTCAATTCTTTATTTTATGTCCCTGTCACATCGGTTTTACAGTCGATGTTTTAATTTCAATTCTACCTTTCACAATTATATTGGTTTTCAATGACCTGTGACTTCGAAAAAAGAATAAAACTAGAAAATTTAATATATCAAAAAAAATACCTGGATAATTTTCAGCAATAAACAAAATTTATGTTCATATTCTCTGATTAAAATAACTACCTGAGGGCCTTATGTAAAAGAATTCCCAGAATTAATCAAATAAGCACACTGTTTAACCCTGCCACATGCTTTGTGCCTGTCACAGGCTTGGCAGCCCAATGGATATTGTTTTTGTTTTTACTGTTAGCATGGTTACTGTTCAACATTGTTAGCTAAGTTGGCATATTTTTGTTGCATTTGAATTGCCTTGCAGCTTTTTATTTTTTGGTCTTTTTTCCAGATTTATTGATCATTAGCCACTGTTGAGGGCCTATGGACTGTACTGTACACCCTTGTTATTTTGCCACCTTTGGGACCAGGTCAAATTTTGGTGATCACAGGGTGGCTATAGATTGAGGGAATATTTACATAGTAGTTTGGAAAAAGGGGCCATGCAAAAATGTGACAATAAGTGAGGGACCGCCATTATAGAGGGGCAGAATAACATGAAACACTATGTGGCTTGGGGTGGCTGTCTCATGGGCAATAATACCACATCTCCTATTTCTTGAAAATAAGCATTAGCCATTTAATCTATAAAATGGCAAAAACAAAAAACTAATGGTTCAAAAATATCAAAGTCAAATCGCAAAATTCTCAAACTGACTACAAGCATGACAAGTGATCTCCCTTTCAGCTCGCCTAAACTTTCTTATCAATATGATCAGGATTTTTGTACATAATATCATATTTATAAAAGAACTATAAACAGACATATTTCTAATTTTATCCACTGAAAATGTAAAAATTTATATACAGAATTATGACTTGAATTATCTCCCTTTAAAATACCATAGTAAGCCAAAAACTTTAGGTAGAGATCTGTTGGTCAGTTTTGAAATAAAAAGGTTATCAAATAGTTGTCATAATTTGTACATTTGTAAATTTATTACGAGACAAAATAAGCCAAAAAACTAAAAGGTTGATGCATTTCTTAAACGTAAGCTTTATTTGGTAGCAAATGAGTGACAGAGTCCCCTTCTATCTTTAAAGTTCTTAAAGTTTTATATAAAAAAGTTCTATTTCTCAAAAATCCATTCAAAATGATGTGTATTTCACATAATCAATTTTTCTCTTCGATTTTTAAGATACATCTAAAATTATACGAAAAATTGAAGTTGATCACAGACAAAATTGCATGCGTTTGTATAAAACCTGAGAAAATCGAAAAATTTAACAGAAATGTCAAAAGTAAAACATGACCATTAAAATTTCCTTAAAGCTGATCAAAAACCTAACAAAACAATAATTGATCATCCAAAAAAAAATATTTTCAAAACAAATTATGGACGGCATACAGAGCTTATTTCCATTTATCACAATTTGTAATCTATCAAAATTTACTAACAAGAGTGATCATTACTGTTAATTCATCAATTTAATAAAATAATGGATGATGATTTTTCATTGGTTAGGACAAAAATTTAAATGCAGATTTTTGTCTATGAAATTAAGTCATTAAACGTATGATTGATACAGATGCTCTATGGATGAGGAACGTTTCGGGAAATTTGTTTACATGAACATTACCAATACATGTATATCATTATTAATTAAAGTTCTATTATAAACCACACAGCCACTTCAATTATTGACTTCTTTTTAGCAAAAAATTCACATTTTGCAACAATGCAATAAACTGTAATACATATACTGTTTACACAAAAGTTTTGTATGAAAAACACGTCAGCCGGACCTTGGAGATTGCTGGTGAAATTGGGAGAAAGTTGGAGAAAGTCAGAAAAGTTTCACCAGCTTTGGAGTTTTTCATACTAAACTCTTTGTGTGTACTGTACATTTTTTTATACTTTGATGTTTTCTATATACACATATAGTTTTGTATGAAAACACTCTTGTTGACCTCAGAGCTTGCTGATAAATTTCAGAGAAAGTCGGAGAAATTTCACCAGCCTTGGTGTTTTTCATACTAAACTCTTTGTGTGTACTGTACATTTTTTTATACTTTGATGTTGATGTTGTGAAGTTTTGGCGTCACTTTCAAATGAACTGTTGTAATATCAAGAATGTAGCCACTGTCCTGGTCCACAGAAGGGAAAATCCTTCTTAAAGACGACCAAATACTTGGCATAAAATGTTGAAACATAGCAAAAGTCTAGAAAATGCTGGATACCACAACAAATTTCACCAATTCAACTCCAACAAATACAGTGAAACCTGTCTATACCGAACCCCTTTTGTTCAGTTTAGACAGGTGTTCGGTTTGGGCAGGTTAAAAACAAATGAAAACTTGTATTAAGGCACTTAAGAATCAGTCTGGTTAATTAGACAGGTTTTCAGTTTTCTCAGTGTTCGGTTTAGACAGGTTTCCTGTAACTTTTTAAACCATTAACGTCTGTGTGGGCAAGAGCTAGTGGTGTAAGAATACATGTATATACTGATATATCATGATATTTTTAACTACATGTATCATTTGTATGCCTAGTAAACTGGTACTTGCTAGTACCATTAAAAATTATTGATTTCACATTAAAATCATATTTTTTTTAGGAGTAGTTGTAAAATATATAATGACAGGAAAATATAAAAATATATATATCTAAAAAAACCTGCTTGTTGTCTCATGCCAAAGTATATGATTTATTTAACTACAAAAACTGTTGGAAAAGAAGTTCAAGGAACAAATTCTGGTCATAAAACCAGAAGAAAATATGTATCAATACAAATCATAGTACAGTTGTCAGTTCAAAATGTTTCACATTTTGCTATTCAAAATTGATAAAAAATTACCATAAATTTCTAACGTCTCTCCCTTCTAATGCACATGTAACCCTTTGCTTAGTTTGGACTCTTGTTTATTTAGATTGTTTTGGTTCTGATGTTTGCACGTATTAAATGTCTTTATATTGTAACTGATTTCCAACATTTTGACTTTGAGCACTGCTGACGAGTTGTATATCAACGAAATGACCACACAGTGCATCAAATTGATAATGGTATTTTGTGATACATTTTTTATATAAAAAATTTTATTTGCCTTTTACATTCCCAAGGACCAATTATAGCGCTGATCATAATCGAAAGGGAATTCACATTCTAACCTTCTGTCATTCCATACAGATTTCTACACAGGTACAGACAAATATATCTTAATATCTTAACATGTCAAACAGGTACACAAATTAAATTTCCTTATTTTGGTCCTCTTTTTACAGAATATTGATTATCAGTACTCAATTATTATATGCCTCATTTAACATGTATTTTAAAATTTTGAGATTTCTTTAAAAAATATTCAAAAATAAAAATGTGTATGTTTTGCATACTAATGAACTCAATTGTCCTTTTGATCTCAATAAAAAACAAATTTACTTTCAAATGTTGTCTTTTTTTTAGTAATATTTCATCTTATAAGTAATTACGTATTTATTGATTGGATTCGGTTTTTGTCCTCGGGATGTCGTTAACATTTGATCGATAAGAACGCACAAATAAATAGATAAGAACGAATATACATGTACTACTTAAATCTATAATTAAACACAGTGACAACAATCCATTTTTGGTTTATCTGAGGAACACAACAGCACAAAAACAACTAAGCTCTGATCATCAACAAAATTTTAGACAAAATCAAGCCATCCATGGTCTTGACCATCTTTGTTAGCCAAGGTTTTTTTTGCTCAGCTCACTTCAGCGAAGATGGTTCATGATGGTATCAAATGTCACTACAATTGTTAATAGGTGGAGATTTCAATGTCAAAACCCTAAATGGGAAGCTCTGTGCAAAAACTCGTGTTGAAAGTATTTCTCTTTTAAGAACTGTTCGACTTTTTGAGAAATTAAAAAAAAATATTACTTAAGGATCAATTAAAAAGAATAAACCATATCAGTTCAGTGCATTGGTTTCAAGTAAGAGAATTATAAATTTATATTAAATTTATCATATTTTATTTGATCCATTTACTCCAACGTTTCGGCCATATATATGGCCAAAACGTTGGAGTAAATGGATCAAATAAAATATTTTAACTATGGACTCACCCTTTGGAGAGACTTTTTTTAGATTTATCATGTTTATAAATCAAGCAAATCACAAAATTTTTGGTAATTTTATTTCTTTTTATCCTTTTTAATAAAAAGACAGCAATTATTTGTTTGATTGATTGATTGATTGATTATTGTTTAACGTCCAGTAGCCAATATTTCATGCATATTCAGGACGAAAACAAGTTAAACAATAAATCAATATGTAGACTGTGAGCAAGGGACCAGTAAGGGAGGGACTTTTAGACTGCCACTGGAAAAATTGCGGATTGGATATGGGCGGAAAATTTAGCCTTGTAACTGGCCGTATACTGACCACTCAAAATGAGCTGTTACAAGGGGTCTTTAACGTGCTTAAGACGTGGCATTTCCCAAACAAGGGGTGTCTTGAACGTCTCCCTCTTGACGGATTGTGAATTTATACACCCCCCCCCCCACAATCAGGGACGCCCCTTTTAGAGGACTAGTGCCTCCAGGACGGAGATACCTGGTGCCTATATATTCTTTCCCCGGCACAACCTTCGAGAAGGGGAGTGGCAGATCAAAAATATTAGGTGTGCATATACATGTTTTAAGGTGATTTTATCAATTTTGATAAAATATCGTTAATTTTCTATATGATATAATATGGAAAATTAAGGATATGTATCAAAGTTGATAACAGGCCAGGCATATTTTGGAGTAAAAAGTTTTAAAACTCGGAATCTGCATTAAAATAGTGTAAAAACCGTTATCCTGTCCTTGAACGCCTTTGGTTTGATTTTCCGATTGTCTCTTTAGTTAGGGAACTTCAGTTCCGTAGCATTCGATTGCAACTACCACCAATGGTGAACCCAGGCCTTGGGTGCCTGACCCATTGAAACCAAATCTGCCTTCGATTTTTCCAGGAATGGTTTGGATCAAGCTTAAGATTTTTAAGTATTGGTTTGTGTACTCGTTCCGTTTCTTTCTTTAGGCCAACCCGAAGGTCTTGTCTGTCCTCTGACTAAAACGATTTCCAACCCCTTTGGTATCTTCGAATCTCGGAGGGGGTGGGGGCTCTTGGTGGCGGTGTAATACCGCTGAGGTTCTGGACCCCACCCTTGTCATACATTGCCGCTTTTCAAATTTGCATAAATTTTCACATATAACATGGATAAAAGGCAACTCAAACACACATATTGTGAGGTCGAAAATATAGTTATTCATTTTATTACTTTAATTCGTGTGTCTGCACCATGCTTTTTTGCCAGGAAATTGTTATTTTATATTTGGCTTTCTGTTTATGTTTTCTCTGTTTTTGATTATTATATTTTGAATGAAATTTCAATGTGAATTTCATACCTTATCAGGTTGGAAAATGCAACCTATTCCAGCGGCACGTTCCGGTGGCCCCCAGAGCTTGGAATACTTTCGATCAGAATTTTTTTTTTAATGAAAGTCTTTAAAAACTATTTTAAAAATTTATGAAAAAAATCACAATTACAAATTTAAAAGTCATGAATTACCAACAAAAAACTTGTAGATACGTTAAATTTTGTTTTAATATTTTTTTAAAGAAATGGGCTTATTGTTTTTGACGATTTATGCCATTTAAAATCTACAGTTTTAAGGCGATATTTCCCGTTCCTAATTGTTTCACCAAGTACACCAGAATTTTTTTCTTTTTTTAGTAAAGGCAACGTTGAATACCAGGCTTAGTTTAAACGAAGAAGGCAAATTAGTTTCCATTCTTGAACTACCAGGAGATGTATTGATTATACCACAGGCAACTCTAGGAGGAACATTAAAAGGAAAATTGATGCAATATCATAAAAATATAGACAAGGAAGAGGGAATGAGACTTTACCAAGAATTTGTACACTTGTGTACAGCTACTGTTAAAGAACAAAATCCGAACTGTGAAGTGAAATGTGGTACATACGGAAACAGACAAGTGTTTAGAACAGATACAAATGGACCGTTCACTCATTTGATTGAATTTTAGACAGACAAAAGAGTTATTATCTTAATATAGATTTTGTCTTTATCACAGGCACCAGACGCATCCTACAACTGATTTTATTTTGTTGCTTTTTCCTGAAAATATATATGTTAAAAATTCACCGCGACGAAGTATAAATGAGCCCTTAGAATTTTGCTAAATGTATTTTGAGGATAATTTTTATTAACAGACCACTAGAGGGTATGCAACTGTTTTGCTGTTTCATCATAACTGCATGCAGGTAACTTTACAATCCTCCAAATAAGGGGTTCCATGTCCCAAACGTCCAGTTTGCCTCGGTGTCCGCGTCCAAGTTATATTATCAATACACTTTACAAAATAGCTTCATGGCTGCTCATCTCGGCAGGAATCAATGTGCATCATATTCACCTAAATTATGTTACTTTTACCTTGAGGTCATTCAGGGGAAACAGTTTTGACTAAAAAAATTTTTTTCTTAATCTGACAATCATGTTTTTTTAAAGAAACCACGTTGGGTATCAAAATGAAACCTGAGTTTGTACAGATATAACCTGCATGTTTTGGAAGGCATATTTATATTACCTTGATCTCTAGGTCATTCTAGGATTAACGGTGTCTTATTTTTTCTGGAAGTTGCATCCTAGTTTTTGTTTGAGATATCAAAATGAAACTTGTCTTGAAGTTGCATGGGTATAACGCACATGTAACAGAGACAAATTAAGTTGTCCTTGACACAAACTAGTTTTTTTTTTCAACTATGAAAATGGGTGTGTCCAATTTTGTTTTCTCAGGGACAATATAAGATTTCTAAATCAAGTTACTCCTTCAAGTTTAGGGCTTTTCACAAGAAGTGGTACTCAACCCTTGTTGAAGGCCTTGTGGTGTAAATTCCCTCTGTTTTTCTCGTGGTTGGAGCACAGCCTCTCTGACTTTTCATATCACATCGGTGTTACTAAGATGCGAAATGAAAAGTAATGGGGAAAATGTCAGAGAGAGAGAGAGAGTGCACTCCAACCACAAGAAAAAACAGAGGAATTTATAAATCTAGATGTCTCCACAAGGCCTTCAACAAGGTTGGAATACCACTCCTTGTGAAAAGCTCTAAATCCCTCCAAATAAAAAATCGTGTATGCGTAAAATAATACAGCTGTTATCTGAATATTATCAAAAATGTACATTTAACAACAATAAACACAAAGACAAACCTATGACCACAATTCCTGGCTGGGGACAGGCATGCACATGAGACATGTAGTGGGGTAAAACTATTTTAGGGGGATCCCAACGAGTGGTCAAAGGAAAAATTCAAAGTAAACAAAAGCAGTAACAGAGGAACTATAAAAATAAACAGAAAGTCACCCAATCCAACTAGAGAGTACCTTAATAACAATAAATATACTTAACAATAATACCTGCAAAAAGAAGATACATCTCTAATGAATGCTCGCAGTTATTGAAAGCAAGCTTAGGTGGAGAATCCTGATGATAAAACATCAAGACTCTCAACACGAAATGTCATCAAACACAGTATGTCTGACGATTTAAAACTGTGTTGTCAATAAACGTGAAGAAAGAAAAGATGGATGCAAAGCCAAATGTATTAATATTTGTGTAATGATGCGATCAGTATATTAATATCTGTACCAACAAAAACAAGTTTCAATGTCCTGACTACATCTTGTACCCCTTGTGGATAAGTTTGTTTAACGGAACGATGAGATTCAAGGGATCATCCTTTATACGTAATGTTTCCATAGAACGTAGGATGTGATATCCCTTGTTGTATCAAAACCCTAAATTTGTAGCCGTATTTTTGTATTAAATCTTTATAACTGTTATAAAATTAGCTAAAGGCATTTCCCCATTAAGAAACGGAAAGTTAACTATATGAAAGGTAAAATCGTCCGTTTATCAAAAAGTTTAGTGTATAACATCCCTGTTCAATTTTTAAATTCAAATCTAAAAAGGAGTACGATCATTACTGATATTAGATTTATTCAAGCTAATTTCTTGAGGATAAATATCTTTTGCAAATTTTTGAAACTCTGGATTATGTCCAGTAATATTTATTACAAAACTTAACAATAAGAGTTTGAATAGTAGTTAGGGCACTAGTTAATAGAATTGAGACATTAGTGGTACTGCATTTACTAGAAGTAGATATGAACCGAGAATGCACTGTATAGGAACTGTCATATTGTCAGATGCCGCATTTAACTGAGTGGCAACATTAGATGTTAAGTATACTTTTTCTCCTCAAGCCATTTGACAGGTTATTATTTAAAAAAAAATTATTATCAATCCGCGTGCACTGATTCTCAACCACGCCACGTGCAATTTAGCGGACTTTGACGACGTCACTATTCAGCTGGGGTTTTTAAGATAATGTTTTAACTTTAAGCGGCATAATTAGACTATATAGTCCATTGAAGAATAAGAAAATCAAATTCTTACATTGTTAAAACCATGTTTTTTTACAATCTCGATAGTTAAATATATGCGATTATTAATGGTAACAATGTAATATTCAGTGTTAAAATTTGCGAGCTCAACAATATGAGAAATCTTCCCTAATTTTATAAATTTAATTTATTATTATACCTTGTGCCTAATCCAGAAAAAAAGCAATTGCTGCTCTCCTGATTAGCCTTTTTCAAAGTATTTTCTCTAAGATTAACTCCAATGATACCACGAAAATAGAAGAAGTTATTATTTAATCTGTCTATTAATCATATTTATCAGGATCTTTGTGAAGTTGATATCAAACAGGTTTTCATAACTATAAAGGAATAAGTCTGCTTTTAAAGGAGCACATTTTGGGCACATAGGATCATTCCACCCCTAAATTGTGACACACGCGCAAATAAATCCAGATGCTCCAAGGAGCCCGTATCGCTCACCTGAGAGACTCCTCAATGGTTCAGGCCAGGAGGGAATGTACAAAATTTTGGTAGAGGACAGTTGGCTCATTATTTTCACAGAAGATTCTAAATTGAATTTCCCATAGAGTCCTATTCCTTCAAATTAGGCCCTACGTTCAATTTATTCCTGCTGCGTAGGTCATCTTGGTTGACTGTCGGTGATGTCAGGCAAACTTTTAGTAAAGACCGTATAAACACTATTCCACCAATGTTTGGTTGCATTTGGATTAATAGTTAAAGACAAGAAGATTTTCAAATGAATTTCCTAAAGGGTCCTATGTTAAACTAAGTTCGCCTGTGGCGGCCATCTTGGATGGTGGCCGGGCATGCAGACAAAGTTTGGACGAGGACCATGTAATGAACATTCCACCAAAGTTTTGTTGCAATTGGCTCAGTAATTTCAGACATGAAGATTTTTAATACCGGTCCCTTTTTCTATTTTTGGTAAAGGCTGCTATCTTGGAAGGTGGAAGTTGTATGTATTTCCCGACAACGGTTTCCGATCAATGCCAGTTTTACTTCAATGGGATGATTTGAAATTTGGAAATGTTGTTAAGGATTAATAAATACATGTCAAGTTTGAATTTAGTGAGCTTCACTTTAATTGCTATCCTTATATATTCGTTCATACATATGTATGTCCTGAAAATGGTTTCCGATCAATAATTTTGAGAGCATTGGTGGAATTGCTATATTGTTGAGGACCAATTAAAACAGACCAAGATCAAATAGGCAAGTTTATTTTTTGTCTAGAGTGTTGGCTCATAAAATAGTTGTATTATAAATTTGTGGTTTGTGATAAAAACCATTGACAACATCAATGAAATGATATGAAAGGACAAGGGTTAACTTTTGTTAAGCCACGTTTTTCACCCAAGAATGTGGCAAAAAATGAAAGTGACTGATATCTATTATTCTTTATCGTTTGTATTGAAAAATGTCTTAAAAAGAAATCCCAACAGTTTTATTAGTTAAATTGGTTCTACAATGGTCCGAGGGCACTTATTAATTAAAATGTGAAAATATTTTTTTAATTCGGTACAATTTTGCCTATTTTGATGTAAATCGCACGAAAACATCAAAACAAAACTTTACAAAATCAGAGATCTATCAAGTTAAAATATCTTCGTGATGTTCTTGTGTGCTCTTATCTATTTTTATTATTTTTATTAAAACACTTCCAAAAATTTGGTAGTTTTCCAGAAAATGTTACATTCTTGTTGATATTGTCAAATGTGCCCTGACAAAGACATAGGTTTAGATAATGAATTATGGTTATAACACAGCATTTTCACATCAACTTACTGTTGTGTCTGGGCCAAATATGGGGTTTTCCGTACCTACATTGTATTTCTTTGGATATGTTGTTAATGACAATATATATATATATACAAACTGAGTCCTCATCTAAAATGTTTTATTTTTGTCATTTCAAATAAGTGCTTAAAATAGCTTTTTTATCCGATGGCTGTTAGGCTTGTTTCGCAGGAGAGGAAGAGTTGTTGGGGGTATCTGTGTCCCATGGCCACATTCTATTCTATGTTTTAGTGACAGATGACAGACGGATGGATAGACAACAGACACCAAGTGATGGAAAAGCTCACTTGGACTTTTAAACCTAATAAACCAAATATTCCTAATGGAATAAAATGTTCCTAATGGAATAAACCTAATATATCAAATGTTCATCAAGGAATAAACCAAATAAACAAAATGTTCCTAATGGAATAAACCTAATATAGCAAATGCTCCTTAAGAAAATAAACCTAATATACCAAATGTTCCTAAAGGCATAAACCTAATATAACAAATGTTCTTAAAGGAAATAAACCTAATATACCAAAGGTTCCTAATAGAATAAACCTAATATAACAAATGTTCCTAATATAACAGATGTTCCTGCTGGAATTAACCTAATATACAAAATGTTCCTGATGGAATAAACCTATTATGCCAAATACTCCTAAAGGGATAAACCTAATATACCAAATGTTCATAAAGAAATACACCTAATATAACAAATCTAAAGGAATAAACCTAATACAACAGATGTTCCTAATGGAATATAATATAACAGATGTTCTTGAAGGAATAAACCTAATACAACAGATGTTCCTAATGGAATAAACTAAAAATATTGTTTGTTTGTTTGATTGGGGTTTAACGCCACTTTCAACAATATTTTAGTCATATTGCAGCAGTCAGTTTTATTGGTGCAGGAAGCTGGAGTACCTGGAGAGAACCACCAACCTTGGGCAGGTAACTGACCATCCTTATCACATGCAATGCGAGTTAAATGCAACCGGTTTTTGTATGGTACAAACCCAGGGGTGAACTCACGACGTACAGGTAAAAGGCTAGAGTGATGTGTACAGGTAAGTTAAAATCAACTAAATTGACCACTCGGCCACCCAGACCCCCTTAAAATAACAAATGTTCCTAATGGAATAAACCTAATATACCAAATGTTCATAAATAAATAAACCCAATATACCCAATGTTTTTAAATGAATAAACCTGATATAACAAATGTTCTAATGGAATAAACCTATATATACCAAATGTTCCTAAAGGAATAAACATAATATACTTAATGTTCCTAATTGAATAAACCCAATATACCCAATGTTCTTGAAGGAATAAACCCAATATATCAAATGCTCCTAAAGGAATAAACTCAATATACCAAATGTTCCTAATGGAATAAACCTTATATACCCAATGTTCTTGAAGGAATAAACCTAATTATAGATGTTCCTTAAGGAATTAACCCAATATAACAAATGTTTCTAAAGAAATAAACCTAATATAAGAAATGATCCTGAAGAAATTTCTATTGTAAAATAAGCTATTAGAGTTGTTCCATTAGTTCTTCTGTTTAAGGAACAAATACATGTTGATAATTGTCAACAGGATTGATTGGTTACAGTTTGATCCTTTGAACTGTAAAGCATGGCATAGTCTCTAAAGTGTGACCTTGATCTTGTTCTGTTTATAGTACACTATATCTAAATTTTCACATTTATCTGGGTATAACGGGGACACCAACTATTGACAGTAGAAACAAATATGATTTAATTTTAGCTGACTTCAAAATAAGCTATACTCTATGTCAAGCTTTTCTGGAGTGCGAATTTCGGGCATAATTAAATTATATGTGCATTTACGCCTTTGGATTTATTTTAAATCAAAAGAAAGAATTATCCCACGGTAAACGGTTCATGCTTTATACTTTGCAAAACCGTTTTACATACTATTATCTGCTCTTGAATTTATCTACGGAGATTTAAGGTTGAGGGTTAGCCATCTTTGTTTTGGGCCGGAGCGCTGAAGTTGACCTAAATAAAGTAATTTGAAAAATTGCGCACATTTTTCTTTATTCGGACCCCCTCTTGCAATACATATCAGAAGAATTACTTTTAAAATTCTATTCAGGTGCACCACTAAGCATTTTTGCAGGTTAATTAACCCTTGTTAAATTACCTAATTATTACGCATCATCGACAATGTATACTCACGGTCCCACGCTAGCGCGTGCAATTGGCCCCTTCCAGTAAATAAATGGGTAATTTTATAATGTAAAATCCCCGTAGAGAATTAAAAACACGGCGCAGCTCAAAACACACAGTGCTTGCTAAAACTTATATTTGCAAGTTACTCGCACTTTTTTCAATCTGCAAAATAAACACTATTTTATAAGAATACGGTAGACAGTTTTTTTTTCACAACTGTTTTACTCGTTCCAGCAAACTCTGACATAGAGTATAAACTGTAAACTGAGACACATATAAACCGTGTGGATAAAAATGCAGATACAAAAGATTAAAATGCTATTTCTTCTTTAATATCAATATTAGTATTACATTCCTGTCAAATATCACAGATAGTGAAAAAAAATAAATACTAACTGGTTTGAGGAAAGCTAATGTTGCTACAATTTTAAACTATGGTGCAAAAACATTGCACGAAAATAACCCTGTACTACCCTCTTTTATAGAAAGGAATTGGAGGCAGTGAGTAATTGTATATATATGAAATTATGGAAAATATGGTATTTAATTTTTAGGTCTTCCTATTCAAACATGAAAAGTCCTTGCAAAGTAAAGCAAAAATTAGATATCCTCACAAATGCCCACATTTACAGAACATGCTTTCCTTTGAAAACTTTTTTCATTAATGTTCAGTACAAACTGTATAAATTGTAGTTGCAGGTACTCCATTAGAATAAATGTACTAAATATAAGATTGCTCAAGAACCAAAAGGAAAATTCAAAAGGGTCCATTTGGTTAGCAGGGATTTGTAACAACCAAATGGAGCATTAATAAAATTTGTGTTCTGTATCTGGGTCATATATATTAATGGAATAGCCCTTTTTAAAGACTTGTATGCAAGTTTTTTGTGATTCTTTCATTATAAATCTTTTTAAGCAATATGTAGACTCTACATGGTCTGTTTTGACTAGATAAACATACAGTTGAGTACAGAGTTATTACCACACAACATGTGTGCCCATTTTAATTAACTTGTTATTGTTTTGCAGATATTTTTTTTTTCATTCAAGGTGTGTTTCAGATATTACATAGGTCCTCTGTTAAATACAATCCAATTATTTTATCATGATCAAAGCTGAGCCTGTACTGCTCATCTGACATTGGACCAATCAGAAACAAACATTGGGGGCTAATAGTCATGGCCATGATTGTTTTTACATTTTATAAACAATCTCCAAAATATTTATCCTTTCAAATATCATTCCATTAAGCCAAGACTTTCAGGCAATTCTTTATATTCAGAAAACCAGAAGCAATCATCAATATCAGCCATGTTTTTTGTCTGATCGAGATGTAATTAGGAAAATTAAAATCCTTGCAACACCTAATTATCCCAACATCATGTACAATGACAAATGATTTTTACTTCCATAGGTAACTTTTCGTTACATTTTTAAGGTATTCGGATCATAATTAACCATATGTTTATTGAAAATGCCCAGATTTTCTTGAAGAATCTTAATGTAATAACATCGGAAAAGTTCGGGAAACTTTGGGAAATACAGTTAATTTTTAATAAATCTTTTGATACTAAAAAACAGGATAAAAGATAATGTTTCTACTCAGAAAAATTTTATTTTTTTAGAATTCATGAAGGATATCACATTTTCCATAAATTGTTCATAAAAAACTATTTGACCACCATTTTTATTATGGTTCGGATACCTTTACATTTGTATTTTGACATACATGTACTAATTCCCAATATAATAGGTTTCATAGTACCTGGAGTTCATTCATTTTCATGTGTATCAATATTGATAATGTTGTACTGTCAATATAGAATATAGGACATTTTGTATCTTGTACTGACTGTATCACGGAAAATATCGAGTGAGCCAGTAGGATGAACTGAATATTTTATTGTGATTAAGTCAGTACAAGATAAAAAATGTCCTATGTTCTTTTTATTGGTAATTTCACTTGTCACATTTTACATCATTTAACACAATATCTACTTTTTTTTATGTATGAAAACAAGACGTAGAGCAGTTTTATGAATGACATCAGATCTATTTCATTCAAGAAAAGACAGGCATGAAGACAAAGCACACAAAGTAAATGCTTGACAACTAGCCGATAATTTTTTTATCTGTGCCTGTAGACCTGTACAGGAATTATAGGTCAGTACAGATCAAAGGCATTTGCTGCAAATAACCAATAAATAAACATTTACTAGATCTGAAGTAGCATTGGTGTACTCCTGACAGGGTTTCTGCACAATAAAATGCAGTATTTCATCATTTGCTTTTAATACAATTTTCCTTTGAAGCAACATTACATATCATAGATCCATGATATAGTTAACTAGTCTTTGTCGTGTATATGAGGAGCAGGTATAGACAAAGCATGTTTTTGTGCTAAATGGAACACAAGGAATGCTATAAATACAGAGCCTGTCCTAACAGGACCTAATATCATAGCTTTAGTCCCATAGGCTGCAGGAAATTCCTGTACAGCTATATAACCATTCAGTATTACCAATGATGAGAAAGGTATATATACATGTCTCAGTTTGTGAAACTTTGATATATGATGTTTCCTTGACACCTCTCTTGTGTAGTGAATTATATATCCAGTAATCAACAGTAATGGAATGTTATATGTCACAATCTGAAATAAAAATCAAAATGCTGGATTATTTGGTCTTACTGTTAGTTAACTTATTGATCCGTTTGTTTAGTTGTAACTGATACACTTATCAACTTGTACAGTGAAACCTGTCTAAACCAACACTGAGAAAACCGAAAACCTGTCTTAACCAGACTGATTCTTAATCTGAGTCCCTTCATAAAAGTTTTCATTTGTTTTTAACCTGCCTAAACCAAACACCTGTCTAAACGGAAAATATCCTCAAGTCCAAAATGGGTTCAGTGTATAAAGTTTTCACTGTAGTATTGTCACTTACATTTACTGCCATTTTTTTGTCACTTTTCTGTACAACAAAAGCAGTCTAATCTTTAAATTTTTCTACTTTTTATTTAGATGTGGCAGGTCTACATGAAATTCACTCCATATCTCTCCTTATTCCTATTCTTAATATATATATGGTGGCTGAATTTAAAACAGCAGGATGTGATCTGTTTTTATACTATGATGGTGAGATTAAATATGCCTCCCTACTGTTACAAACAATCCAACCTGGTCCCTATCACAGAGCTTTCATATGTTTGTTAATAACTATTGTGTAGTTAGCAGATTCATTTTATTTTTTGTTGTTACAACAACCTTTTCATCATTCCACTCTTTCCAAACCTGGCGGATTCTTTATTTTTATATATTGGAAAGTATTGCAACTACTAGAGCAAAAGGCAAGCTTACCATATGTTTTTTACTTGAAAAGAGTTTAAAATTTGATACATTTACCTGTCTATTTTTGCTCTTGACTACTGTGGAACCTTTTAAAATTAATAAATCATACTATTAAATATTAAACTTACATGAAACACTCCATACAGATATGTTAAAGATCCAGGAATTAATGTTCCTTTAACATATAAACCCCAAATAAACACTATTCCAATCTCATCTTCTAACACTTCAGCTATAAACCATGGACCTGTAATGTACATTGTACATATATTTATGAACTGACCTAGGAAATATGTGATATAACATAAAAACCCCACATAAATACCACTCCAATCTCATCTTCTAACACATCAGCTATAAACCATAGACCTGAAATGTACAAAAAATTATGTATTGACCTAGTAAATATTGTGAAATAACATATAAACACCACTCCAATCTCATCTTCTATCACGTCATGGACCTGTAATGTACAAATATTTATGTAATGACCTAAGAAATATTGTGATAAAACATATAAAATGCAGATCAAAACCCCCTCCAATCTTGTCTTCTAACACATCAGCAATGTACAAATATTTATGTATTGACCTAATGCCTGTAAACCTCAATTCATGGAATCCAGCATATTCTTTCACTAATTAAGCTGAAGATACTGTTGGTTTCATTTGTCATTTGTAACATTTTCTGTGTGACTCGAACTTTTTTGTATTTTTTTTAATTTAGATCTTGTGTTTTCATTTTGACTGGTGTGATGTATTGTACATGTTCTAATGAACATCATAACAACAAGTACCAGTATACATACCTATTCCAATATACAGTGTAAATCCCGTCAACAACAGGAACAAGGATTTTATTCTGGTGACATACCAAATTCTAAGCAACCACAAGTTGACAAAGTGTCCGATAGTTCTGCTTACACGATTAGAACCTGTAAATTATACAATTATACATAAATGAGCTGCCAAACCATAACAAGATGAAAATCTTCTCTTCTTAGTTTATCCATTCCAGTATTTAACATTTTATAGAGGCTACTGTGTACTTTTGTGTACTACTTACATAATTTTAATCAATCTAAGATGTAGTTTATTGTAAGAATCCTGTAGTTTTACAACCTGTTTATATTAATACCATTACATTTCCTGTACAGCCATATAAACATTTATGCATAATACACAAGTTCTAACATTCAGTAAGACTCTTCTTTGTTTATATTTAATGATGAGACTGATGTCTGTTAAAATCATCTACGTTTTCAGGGCTTTCAATGAATTTTAAAGTAGCCGAACAACAGTCCAAAATAAGTGGCCAGTTTTAGTAATTATGGCTAAGTAGGCAACTTAAACTAGATTAGTATGTGGCCAGTAATAGTTATTGAAATCTCTGTCTTTAATAAACACACAAAGCCCTCAAACTAAGACTATCGGTAGCAAATAAAAGAGCATATTTTACTTTAAGATCATGCCATTACTAAATTTATAAAAAAATTTTTTTTTATTATAACAAGGTCACATTGCTCTACTCACCTTTTATAAACAGTTTCTGTATATTTTGAAAATTTCTCAAAAGAATAAGAAGACCAACATATACAACAACCAGCATCCAGAATGCTAAATGACTCTGAAATATACATTTTAAAGTCAGTCTAACATCAGTTACATAGACAATCAAGGGACCAATTACAATTCTTCAAGTAAAAGGACTATTTAACAAATCAAGGTTAAAGCACATTAAAAAAAGCTGAATGTATTGAATAAGATGTTTGAGGCA
>JARWCS010328385.1:0-12329 GCA_034783895.1 Geukensia demissa | reverse complement strand
GCAACTTACCCAGATTTGAAGAAACCATTGAATAAATTTTCACAACTATTGATAATTTATCAACGACTAAGTGAGACAGATAGTTTTATTAAGCATGGGTCAATCTAAAACAGATTGAGATATGATAAAATTGGAAAAAGCCGATTTCTGAAATGAACTGCGCCGACAGTAGGTCAAATATTTAAAAAAAAAATCCACTTCTTTGTAAGTCTGTTGTGAAGAAGATAAGGGTAACCTTGCCTTTGCTTGTTTTCTTAGTCTTGTACAAAAAGTTGATATATTATAGACCATGACCTTATTACACAGATTAGTGTCATTAAACTCCTAATTTGTTTTTTTAACCAAGTTTGATTGTTCTGGCAGGGGAGGCTATTCTGTAAGTAAGAAAAACAGTGGAATTACTTTAAGATTTTGCATACACAGAGACATATAAATACTAGTAAACAGTTGTAACTTTTTACAATATTGATATGTAATTTTTTTTCAAATTTTATTTGAAATTTTAATATGCACCTAAATTAGGTGACCTTGACTTCAAGGTCATTCAGAAGCATCTGCTTTTTCTCTGAAAGTTACATCAAGTTTTTTTGAAAAAATTTTCTCATCATATATGCTCACATCTTTTCTGGATTTCTCCTCGTTTGGGGTTTTGTCATTTTTGTTTTCAGTTAGTCTTGTTTTTATGGACTAATATTTTCAAATCATTAAGGAATTCTACTCTGGTCATATTTAACTGTGTGGACCACAAATTATATAATTGGACCTTGAAGTCCCATTAGTCATAAAAACTTACAGTAATATCATCAACTCCTACTCTGCTCCTAGTCTGGTGTTTTATTCTGTTTTAATATGAATTTTCCTTGTTAAAAATCAGGTTTCTAGCGTCATAAAATGTCACTGAATACAAAAGGGACTTTAAACATGAAACAGCTAGTAATTTGTTTGTAAAACTTGGAACAATGACCAAAATATGTTTTATATATGTTTGTTTCAGTTTCTGAAAAAAGTGGTACATAAAGAAGCATGCTGCTGTGTCCCATTTTTTAAAATTTGACAATTTTTAAAGTTTCTTATTGAACATCATGAAAACGAAATATGGTCACAGAAAACTGTACTATGAAGAGCATTACTACAACTTATTTTTTTTGCAGGGGTACAATGTTCTGTTTATAACCCATGTCAACAGATCTGTTTGGATACTGATAGTGGTGTAAGCTGTACCTGTACTGCTGGATATACATTAGCATCGGACAGCCGTAACTGTCAAGGTAATAGTTATGTCCCCTGTCCTTGTATGTGAATTGTACCAATATCTGTACTGCTGGATATACATTAGCATCAGACAGTCGTAACTGTCAAGGTAATGGTTATGTCCCCTGTCGTAGTATATGAATTGTATCACTGAATAGATTATTAACCATTTTCATTTTTAGCTCACCTGGCCAAATGTCATCACTTCTAGTCTGTCAGGTGTTAGCTTGCACGAATGAATTATTATCCAAATATTGATACATGTATTTACTATGTATGAGGAGTTTCTAAATTGGCTACTCATATCTTGCTTTAAACAGTCTGTTGTTAAGTACCATTCTATTATGAAATACAAAGCTTATATGTTAATCTGATAATTGTAGAGGTCTGCATACCTGGCTTCAGTTTCAAAAAACATATCCAAATGAGATTTTTCTCAAATCCACGTTTGTCCGAGATATTGAAAATGCTGTCATTTGACTTGTCAGTTTTTGAGTTGAGGAATTAGTTGGGGAAATTCTTAAATTGAGATTTTTTATGAAACATAAACCAAGATCATCTCTGTGAGTCACATTGCTTTTTGTATTGGTTATTCTCATGTTATTGTTCTTATGGACTAGGTGCAGTGGCAACCATTTTTGGTCTTGAAATCTAGAATGGGGCTATTATTCTTGTATTTTCCAGATTGGTCCTCTGCACATGTTAAAAAAAACTTGTATGATGACATAATATGATGCTAAATAGGAGGCATTGACCAAAATTGTGAGATTTGTTGGTTTTCAAATCATGTATTGCTGTAGAAAAGATCATTCTCATAAATTATTTTTATGCCCCCACGTCATTAAGTTAAACATTTGTCCATCTTTCCATTCATCCATTAATTTTTGTCAAAGATTTCTCTGCTATAGTGTTTGTCAGATTGATTTGATATTTGGTCTGAAGCATTTTCAGGTTGAGTTGTTCAGTATCTTCCCTTTTCAAGTCCAACGTATGATTACTTCCTGTTTGTCTAGACTTTAATTGAATATCCATGCTGTGTAAAATTTTTGTCAAAGATTTTAGGTATCTTGGATAGATTAAATATTTGGTCTAAAGTATTATCAGGGCAATTGTACCCTTTTTCCCATTTTTCAAGTCCAGCATATATCTACTCTTTGTTTGTCCAAGCAGGGGCTTCCCTGTCCCATGGACCTTCTCTATGTTTAATAATTCCTTCGGCTAGATCTAAGTGAAAGTAAAAAGCTACAAAAATCCTAGAAATGTACAATATTTAGAAACTTTTGACATTTTTTGCCATCATTGAGTAAAAATGTCATTTGTTATATTTACCTTGTTAGATTGCAAGATCTTGAATTGTCTTTCATGTATAACACATTCTACTTTATTTAATTTCTGATTATACTGATAATTTTATCTAGTTGTTTTCTTGAAAAAAAAAGCACCTTATTGGCCCTGTCCTTTGTTATGATGTTACATAATCAAAACAAAGCATGCAAACTGCTTTTACTGGTGCTATGGGGTTATATTATTAAATGGTTGTCCACACCTAATAATGTAAGATTTTGCTTCTCTATTTCATTGAATTACAATATAAATCAATAAGTCATAAGTTACGAGTGATCATAACTTACAGGACCAACGAGTCGTCACAAGTCTTATGACTTTTTGTGAAATTTTTTCGTGGTAACTAGTTTCAAATTGTTTCTGTGTGTTGCAGACATAGATGAATGCAGAGAAAGAACCCACAATTGTACTCGAGAGACGAGATGTGTGAACTATGATGGGACGTATAGGTGTGAACCAATCCCTCTGAGACAGTGTCCTAATGGTTCACAGTTAAATCCAGTCACCAATCAGTGTGTTACAGTCCGGCAGTGTAACAGGGGATATGCCTTCAATGTAATAAGTGGAGTCTGTGAAGGTAATCTTTTTACTTGTATACAGAATGCATACAAACACACTTACTCAGTGTTTACTGTGTTTTAGTCATTTAATTATTGTTATTTGTTTACAAATTTTTTCAATAGATTAGGTCGTGTTTTATGTATAGTTTCACATTTTGTATTTCAGGACCTTTTACAGCTTCTGTTATGGTATGGACTCTGGTTTATTGTTGATGGCCCTAATGGGACCTGTAGAAGTTTAAATTGTACTGTCATTTGATGGTCTCATGGACAATCATGCCACATCTCCTATTTGTTTATTTAACTTTGTTTCAAACTCCAGATATCTAAAGTTATTGTGACACCTCAGCAAACTTCTCATATAAGATTTGTAAAAGTCAAGTTCACTATGTAAATTTATTGATGAAGTGGCAGTCTATACAAGGATCATGCAAACAATGATTCATCCAAAAAATCCTACTAATTAAAGATTGTCTCATTTCATGTTCAAATTTGATGATGTTTAGCTCTCTAAGCCTGTTCATGGGAGATATAATTTACAAAGAATGGACTGAAAAACTTCAAACAGGGAAGATAACTCATTATTTTGTAGAAAAAACTTTGTTTGGCATATCTCCTGTGAACAGGCAGTTTGGAAGTAATGACTGATTATTCCAGATTTTGTAACTTCAAATGAATCAAATATTAAGATTAAAATATTTGTAGACTTTTTTTGAGTGTATCATTTTTCACAGAATATTGGCATGATTCTAAGATGGACTGGTACTTATATTTTGTTTAAAGCACATTAACCGTATATCAGACATTGCACCCATTTTGATTTTAAAGAACTATTGTTAAAGTATAATTTTACTATTTATAGATATAGATGAGTGTGCGATGGAACAGGATGCTTGTACACCAGAACAGAGGTGTGAGAATAATGATGGATCCTACTCGTGTAGACGTATAGTGGGATGTGGTACAGGGTACTCATTAGACGAGGAAACACAGACCTGTGTAGGTATGTTTTGAGAATTATTGACTGCTTTGTAGGATTGGTTGTTGGTTGCTATATGTTTTTCTGTCCAATTTTTGCAGGTACTCATTAGTGTTTTTTTTTTTTCAACCCCTCACAAAGGGCAGTTATTTCTTTCCTAAATGGACACTTAGCATGTGATTTTTGTCGAAAATATGACTTTTATAATAAAAAAAATCCCAAACATATGTGCATGTTTGAAATGCAGGGATAAATATTTTTTGCAATATTGATAGGGCAGTGTGCTTGTTTAAAAATTTGGCAGGAAACCGAATTCTCTTGATTTTTCATTAGATTTGCATAAACATAGATTTCAAAGGCCTTGATGGAATATCAGTAACTAGAATTTTATAAAACTTCCCAAATAGCTTTTTAAAGATGTATTTTATGAAATAAAGAAAAGGAAATTTGGGATTACTTGGCAAAAAATTTAAAATTCTGTCAACTATTTGAAAACATCTTTTATTATATTTTTTTAGACATTGATGAGTGTGAAGCAGGGACACACAACTGTGGTAATGGCTATGATTGTGTGAATATCCGAGGATCATTTAGATGTTCTCCTACACAGTGTCCTGATGGCTACAGGTTCAGTGTGAGGTCAGGTCGATGTGAAAGGGTAAACTGTCCTCGAGGTTTTAGAGCTGATTCTAGAGGAATGTGTATAGGTAAGGTTAGTGTGAAATGGTAATCTGTCCTGAGGGTTTAGAGCTGATTCTAGGGGATGTGTATGGATTAAAGTTAGCATTAGGTTATAAAAATGTGAAAGGGTATACTTTCCTTGTGGGTTTATTGTTTGCCTAACAAGCTAATAAAAGTAGTTTTCTAGATATGTTTTCACCCTGTTCATTGACAGAGTAAAAATTTTAAAATATTATAACCTTTAGTTCTGTTAGTTGAATTTACTTCTGTTCATCATTCACTGAAACTGTTTTATACATCTGTCACCACAAGGACTTTTCTATTTTCTACTGAGCAAAGTCATGTTTTGAAACTAACACTTGACATCACTGAATAAGACCATGGAGTCATGGCATCAAACAAAGATGTACTTCAAATATTTTCAGTCACTACAATTTTAATGTTTCTCACAATAACTTTTGTGAAAAAACTATAGAAATAAGAAATGTAGTATGATTTTCTATGAGACAGCATAAAAAAGTATTAATTACAAACATCAATTGTTTACCTTTAAAAATGCACAAAGATCCACACCATAAGGCATGTGTAAAAAGTCCAAAAAAATGTGATGACATTTAAATGCAAAAACAATCATTTTAGAGCTTTTCATAAATTCCAAGATTATATTTCTCAGGTAATTGAGATATACAGTAGAACAAATTATTGGATTATTCAGGGCAACACTTTGGACTTTGAATTAGTGTGACTAGTTGACTGATCAGAATAGTAACCATCAATATGAAATTTGGTACTGTGATGCAAAGACATTAATATGAAAATTATGTACCTTATTTCAACAAGCTTTACCTCAAGCCAGTACTTTTAACAAAGTATTCATGGTTAGTTGCTGAATTTTACATCCAAGTTCCTATTGAGAAAATGATTTGTGATGTAGTGCAATAATATACTGTAAATTTAGAATTATTGTGAAAATCACGACAGGGTTAGAATTGCATTAATTAAACCTAGCTTTTTCAGATTTTGTAAGTAGTATTCCAGCCCAAGTTTTAAGAAGTTGCAATGATAAAACTTGCATTACTGCCTAAAATATACAAAGCTCAATAATAAATTCACACAATAATTTCAAAATTTACAGTACACAATAAGCAAGTAAACCTCAGTGACCATTTGCTCAAGGTCACACTTGTTGGACAATTGTCTCTGTTTACTCCAACCATAAACAGGCAATCTTTACATAACTAATTTAATGATACAGTTTGTTTATACTAATGAAATGCACCATGATTTTTGCTGCCCTTTATCTCAAAGTCAAACTTATACTTAGAAACTGAAATTTACACCAAAGTTTCTGTTGACCCCAGTTTTATCCAAGAAGAAACTTTAAAAGTAATAATAGCATTAGCATCTTTAAGTTAGATTATTACTCTTATGTCAAGCTTCTGGAACAAGAGTCTAATACCTTTTGTATCTTTCATTTGACTGACATCTGCAGTTATGCTTTGTAAATGATGGAAGCGCTCTGATTTTCTTCTTTGCACCTATTGTTACATGTTAAGATGTAAAGCAAAATTATTTTATTTTCAGATCTTGATGAATGTGAGAGACCAGATGTTTGTGATGCCACAGAAACATGTGAAAATACCTATGGATCCTACCGATGTCGTTCTAATAATAACTGTCAATCAGGATACCAAGCAGATCCTCGTACTGGAACTTGTACTGGTAGGTAGTAATAATTGACTCAAAATTCCTGACCCATGTTGGGGGACAGCTTACAAAAAAAATGGGGGAAAGGGAAGGGGTGAAATAAAGGAAATATTAGTAGGTAAGAACAGTAGATGTTTAGGCTAAAGAACTAATTAAAAGTTGGAGAAATAATGACAGTGAAAAAGGTCCTCTTGACCTCTAATACTAGAAGTTTCAAAAGATGGAAGAAGAAATACAGAAAAAAAGGGGGGGAATTATTTCTCTTCTTTCTATTCCCAAACATACACTGTGTCTAAATATATTTCTGTATACAACTGTGAAGCTGTTTCAACTGATTTCTGTAGTGTGAATAGAAATATAAAATACTTGATAGTTTTAAAGAACAATCTTGAAATCAGTTTATTTCATTAACTATCCATTACAAAACTGGTCTGATAACATTTTAACAAAAAAATAATTTTATTGTACTTTGTGATTAAAACAGATATAGATGAGTGCACACAAGGTACCCATGACTGTGCGGCTGGTCAGAGATGTATAAATAGACCAGGAAGTTATATCTGTGATTGTCCTGAGGGGTACAGACTGAATGGTGGCAATGTTTGTCAAGGTAAAAACTTTTTAAAAAAAGAAATCCTTGATTTGATATTATATTTTTTCATGTAATTAAAATAAAGCTCTCATTATTTTCTTTAATCTGTGAATTGTTGTCATCATTATTGTCTTCCACAATTAACATTTCAATCTTTTCACAACAAACTATGATGATATTGTTCCTTAAGTGGTTCTCTTTCTTATTTTTATGAGCTGGTACAATAAATTTAAACCAAGTTGCCCAGCACTTCTGATTAAATTATATATTTGAACATCGGTGGAATGGTCCTAAATTAGACTTTTATCACACAATTCTGTGTTCTTACCAAGATTATTGTTGCAGGCAAACTTGGATTACAATAAATTTTCTTAATTGATCTTATATATTGTATGGGGAGCGGGATAAAAAATTTGCATGTAAGTATACCCTGGTAATCATAGCACAGTATTTCGGGACACATTATTTCTACCCAAATCTGAACCTAATAATGCTATATTTTGTAATTGCAGACATTGATGAGTGTGCTTATGGAAACGTTTGTCCATACAATGCTGGTTGTACTAACACCCCGGGGAGTTATAGATGTGATTGTAACCCAGGCCTCAGACAGGAGGGACGACTTTGTGTTGGTAAGAATTGATCACAGATCAGTTAATCAGTTCTACTATTGTGATGTACCAGTTTTCCATTCCTTAAATTATCACTTAGATAAATTTTTGTCATCATGTAATGAATAAAATTTCCTACAAGATTCCTTTTATTTTGTATTATATAAATGAAGTCACAGGAAGTTAAACAGTGTAGTAGAAATTAACAAAAGTGCTGCCTAAAACAGGAATATTACATATAAAGATAAAGATTAGTTGCTAAATGAGTTTATTTGGTTCAAATTATAAACATTGAGAAAAAGGTTGGTATGAGAGGTGTGGTGGTAATGTCTTTAGGTCAGCAGTATAAACTATCTGTAATAACATTGCATAGACAACTATACCACTTCTCCTTTTCTGTATGATAGTTTCATGTTGCAAAGATTATTTGTAAATAATCTGTAATTTTAACTCCTCACTGAGTCCATGCTTTCATTCACTGGGGACCTGTACCACCATGGAAAATGAAACCCTGAAAGTAGACAGGACAGTCCAGAAAATAAGAGTTGTCTTTTTATCTTTTTAAAGAATAATAATGTTCTCTGAGTTTTTGTGAATTTTACAATATTTTTTCATGGTCAAGTGACTGAATGTAATAAGAAGTATATTCTAATGAACTATATCATCAATTTTTTGTCTCACCTGTCACTTTCATTCACGGAAGCAAGACATAAGTGTTACTTGGCAGTGGTGGTGGCGTAAACTTTTTTGTAAACTTGCTGACTAGTCATACATCATTTGACCTTGACCTCAAATTCCTGGTTCAATGCTTTTGTAAAAAAAATTTGAAAGTATGCCACAAGTTTTAACATCCAAGTCCTTTTCTCAACACTGTTATATCTTGACCCAACATATTTAGTCTGTAGTTAGATCTTGGTGAGTACTTTCCAGTCTGGTATATGTCATCTGACCTTGATCTCATTTTCATGGTTGAGTATCTTTGCAAATTTTTTACACTTAAGTCCATTTATCGGTAATTTGCAGTAATTCCCTTTGATCTATACTGACCGATAATTCCTGCACAGGTCTACTGGCACAGATAAAAAAATTATCGGCTTGTTGTGAAGGATATGTCACGTTGTCAAGCATTTACGTCGCGTGCTTTGTCTTCATGCGCGTCTTTTCATGAATGAAAAGATCCGACGTCATTCATAAAACCGAACGACGTCTTGTTATTTTTTTTTAAAATGAAGAAGATCTTTTGTTAAATTATGTAAAATGTGACATTTTTAGATCGAGAATATTTTTTTTATTTAAAATTCCCGATGAAAAGAATATAGGACATTTGTATCTTGTACTGACTTTATCACGATAAAATATTCAGTTCGCCCTATGGGCTCACTGAATATTTTCCGTGATAAAGTCATTACAAGATGCAAAATGTCCTATATTCTATATATAGGTGTTTCCCTAGTCACTACGAGGTTGGCATTTTTCAGAATTATGTTCTTGGGTCACACCCTTCAATCAAGATGGCGGCTGCGTCACTGACAACTAAAAGTTTCCCAAAAAACGAAATACATGTATGTGCAACGTGTAAAATTGTGTGTATGTAACGTATGAATCCGGCGCATGTATCGTGCAAATCGCGTTCCTGTGATTTGTGTGTAATGTGTATCGTGTATTATACATTTTTGTCTTCTATTGTTTTATTATAGTGTGGACGGAACAAATTAATTTTTGAATTTATCATTGTTTAAATAACATTAATTATCAGCAGGTGAGTTCGAATCCCACTAAAGGAAGTCAAGCGCCCTATACCACTCAGGCACCTAGGCTATATAAAAATATAGATTTCGGTAACCGAGTAATGCCTTTATATGGGTAGAGCACAACACATGATGAATTGTTGCGTGTATATGGTATTTGTCATTTTTGCACGCATTTTTATCCCAGCTTTTCATGTATAGTGTAAAGGATCTAGTAATTCTACTCGATGCACCCACAACAAACGTCTTAAATTTGTGACAACTCTACAATATACCCCCACCGAATCTCTGTAGTATCAGATGTTACAAGGTTAACATGAAATCAATAATGAACGTCTGAAAATTAACCTACCAGTGTTAGGGATTAATTTTGTACCTGCAAATTTTTGTTTTGTCCTTTCCTCAGTGGGATTCGAACCCACGCTGCTGTGACATCTCTGGGTTCCATCGCCTGCACTGTGTCCAGCGCCCTAGACCACTCGGCCACCTAGGCTATATAAATATATAGCTTTCAGTGACCGGGTGATGCCTTTCCACGTCAGCGTATCTAGAGATAGAGCACAGTACATGATGTATTGTTGCGTATAGATAGTATTTTTCATTTTTGCAGGCATATTATTCCAGTTTTTCATGTATATTGTAAAGGATCTCTTATTTCTACTCGATACAGCCACAACAAATCAATTTGTACAAACGTCCTAAATTTGTGACAACTCTACAATATACCTCCCCCATAGGATCTCTGAAGCATCAGATAATACAAGGTTAACATGAAATCAAATAAACGTCTGAAAGTTCTGAAGTTAACCTAACAGTTTTATAGTCCGTGGGCTGGATAGCCTACCGTGCACCCCCACATCTCTTTGGGACCAAATTTGTTTTGTCCCCCAAGACATATTATTAATGAAAAAACATGTTAACATTAAAACATTTGGAGCGCATTTGTGATTTGAGGTCTTTTTATAGACCCAATATTTTTGCCAATTTAGTTTAAAACCATTTTTCATTTTCAAGATAATTATAGATAAGTCAACTTATGTGTAGTTATATTGATTCGACCTACGATAAAAAGTTGTGGTAAAACTAGTAGCCCTACCCCAACATATATTTGACAAAAATTCAAGTTTTTGGTCTGTCAACTATCATAAATTTTATTTTTTTCATCAACCTGCACGTATGTAATTAAAAATTTACATATCCTTTATTCTGCCAGTTCAGAATACTTTGGTCAGTGCTTTGCTACCCATTTTTATGCACTGGTCCCATCATATGACATGTTATCTTCACATATCAATATAAAATTAAACACGAAGTCGGAAACGTTCTTCATGTATCTTAATGTATATTTATTGTTTTGAATACATAAATTTTATTACAACCACAGATCTGGGCAAAGTCCAGCATAAATGGTCATTCATTTGTCAGTGCTTTGCTACCCACGTAAATTTACTGCAGATCACATCCTCTTACAACTTTACATACCAATGTGAAATTATAACGAAATCTGAAAATTTAATTCATGCATTTTAATATAGGTAAATAAATGAAAATACAGGAGAAATAATTTCATATATGTTCTTTTATTACGCCGGCAAACCAGTGTAAATTTCTATTCTCTTTTGTCAGTGCTTTGCTACCATTGTAAATTTACCGTAAAATTCGCTTTCTCACATCTTCACATATCGAGGTGAAATTATAAACGAAGTTTGAAATTTTCTGCATATTTCTCAAAGTATATTTATTGATGTAAATACAAAAGAAAATTTTTATATCTTTAATTAAGCTAAAAATCAAGTGTAAATATCAGAATACATGTGTCAGTGCTTTGCTACCTATACAAATTTGCTGCAAATCCCGACCTCTCACATCCTTACACACCGAGGTGAAATTGTATACGAAGTACGAAATTTCTTCATATATCTTAATTTGTGTAAATTATGGAAAAACAAAAGGTAAAATATACAAATCTTTAATCATGCTCACAAAGTAGTATAATGTTCAGAATAAATTTTTCAGTGCTTTGCTACCATGTAATTGTATTGCAGACCCCGGCCTCTAAAATCTTTCCATACAGAGGTAAAATACGGACAAATCTACGATTTTGTTCATATGTCTTAACGCATGTAAATTGATGAAAATACAACAGAAACATTTACATATCTTTAATTACAGCCGCAAATCGGTATAAAGCTTGCAATTCTCACTGCTTTGCTACCTATGTAAATCACGGACTCTCATAGCTTTACACACCCAGGTAAACATGAGGACGAATTCTAAAATTTTCGTGATATATCCTCATGGATGTAAATTGATGAAAATACAGACGAGGCAATTACATTTGTTAAATAATGATCGCAAATCCATCATACGTTTGTAATTACTTTCCTACCCATGCGAATTTGCTGTAGATCCTGGCCTCTCACATCTTTACATACCGAAGTAAAATTATATAGGAGGACTGAAATATTCTTTATATCTCTTTGCATATAATAATTGATGAAAATACAGAAGTATTTTGATTATAACCATAACACTTTGTAATGTTCAGCATACATTTGTCAATGCTTTGCTACCTTAGAAAATTTGCTACGGATCCCGGGCTCTCACATCTTTACGTACCAATATAAAAGTTTACAGAAAGTTTATTTTTTTTTTATCATTATGTAAGTAAATTATCATTATGTAAGTAAATTGATGAAAGAAATGTGAATTATTTGCGCGTATTGTCGATTTCCGGAAAGGAATGCAAATGTAACAGTCATATTTGGGTTATATTTGTATATACAGTGTACCCTCGTTAAACCGCCACCTTTTGTTTCGGTGATTTTGTGGCAGTATAACGAGTTTGGCGATAAA
>JARWCS010328374.1:0-12329 GCA_034783895.1 Geukensia demissa | reverse complement strand
TTCAAGCAGGTTGTTTTATTTTAATTATTTCTGTTTAAAAACAATAATTTTGATAAGGTGTCCAGACTCCTTTAATGGATGTTATAGGTAACTCTACTATAATCAATCAATCAATCTTTTGGCATTATTTCAATGTGTAGAACAGTTATCAGCAAAGGCAAAATCAAAAATATCTTTTGTATTGCTATGCATATTTAATAATATATTATTTATAATATCACAGATTTGTGGCAAAATAAAAACATTTATGCGTTAAAATTACAATGTGTGTATAATCATTAATGTTAGCATTCTGACAATAGTTACCCGATATCTCGGTACAATGTTTTTAGGGTGAAATTACATCTCCAGATGAATCAAAGGTGATGGAAAACTATAAAACTTAGATTTCAACATTAAAGCCATTTGTACAAAAATGACTTATTAAGCACATGCACACAAATGTTCATAACAAAATAAATTATTATTCCAATGTTAAAATTTCATGGAATAGTTATAATTTAGACTCTATTTACTGGATATTTTGAGTTCATTACTTTGCTAAATTTACAAAATCAGTTTAAAAAAAGATATCCCTTACCCTTAATTTTGGAGAAATCAGTTTAATTTACACAATGCCAGGTGTCATATGGTTGATGATAAAAGAATAACATAATGTAATGACTTTTAAAAATAAAGGAGATATATATATACCGGTATAATTTCCATGATACAGGCATCCAAAACATGTAAATCTCAAAATTTCTAGGTTTATGAAATACTAATGGTTAACGAGGCCGGGATAAGGTACTGGTAATGATGTATCCAACTAACAAATGTACAGATTTCAATAAAAATATTTAAAGTTAAAAAAAAAAAAAAAAAAAAAATTTCTAACCTTCTACATTTTTTGTAAAATAAGCCATATTGGGTTAAGGGCTATCAAAATTTCTCTACTTCAAAAAATATAAAGTATATTAAACAGAACATACTGTTATGGTTTAAAAGACCAGTTAAGATATACATATAAAGTCTAATTAAAGCCATTTATTTCTTTCTTTTTAAGTACAAGTCACCCTTTGCCAAAGAATGATACACCTTATAAAAGGGGACAAACATTCTATTTTTACAAACAAACTCAGGAAGAGCCAGTAGCTTTTCAAATATTCCTGTTAAAAGGTTTTACTGTAGAATAAAAAGTGAACTGGCTATTGAGTTCATTACAGTGTAAGCTATTTAAATTATATCTTCCATTAACATGATAAAAATTTCAAATAAATAATCAAGTTCAAAGGTTTTACCATAGAATAAAAAGTTAACTTACAGTGTAATCTATGTAAATTATATTTTCCATTTACAGGATAAAAATTCAAAACTAATAGCAAATTTGCAAATGACTTGCCCTTATATTTCAAATATTTGTAGGCTTTACAAGAGTGTCTCAACATCTGTTTGATTCTTATGAAAACTTCTAACATGCAACATGAATTGAATGAAATGAAACTATATTCTGACTTTATTTATCCCTCAATAAAGTGTAAACTCTTAAAAGAAATTATTTACATCTATGATTTTATAGAAATAATAAATAAAGACAAGGTATATTGAAAACAGTAATTGCAACATTAATTTTCCTAGCATGTGCGGAAGTATAGAAAAACCCCAAAATCTTAAAATAGAGAAAATGCACTGGATAAAAATAATACACATGAAGGTACAACATCTATCCTGTACTTTTCATTTTTTTATGTCAGGTTGTTTGAAAAAGTTATCATCACAACACTTTATTAAAAAAATATGGAGCACCAATTGGGTCTAGTTTTCTAACTAATACAATGTACAGTTTACCCTTGCTATATTGCCACTTTTGGGACCAGTCAAAATTTTGGCAATATGCGAGGGTGGTGATAGATCGAGGGAATATTTACATTGAAACTGTCGTTATTGTGGAAAAGGGGGACCTTGCAAAAATGTGGCAATATTAAAGTGAGGGACCGTCATTAAAAAGGGGGGTTATAACGAGTATGCACTGCAAATGAATCATGGAAACCGGCTTTTGTATGGCAGTGTTTAATATTTTGTATGTCTTTATTGCTGTAATTGTGTCTACCACATGATAATACAGTATCAAAATAGTGAAAAAATCTGACATTATCTTTCCTATTGAAAGATGATGTCAGATTTTTTCACTTTAAGACCACTAAAGTGATAGCAAAAAGTAGCAGAAATAAGAAAACAAGAAGCAAAAAAGGGTTTTTTATAATAAAGGAATTACTATGGACAAAAACCACAAAAAATTTACAGACATCTGATAAAATCAGGATTAACATCACCTAACATAAATAACAAAATTAAACAAAAATAAACTAAATAAACTGATCTTTGGAATGTTAAAAATGTTCCATTTTGAAATGTTATATGATATACAAAGAATGACACTTCTAAAGTAAATTTTTAATTCTAAGCCCTATTTATTAAATAATTGTATGGGCAAGTCTGAAAATCCAAAACTTTTAACAAGTTTTAGCATTGATTAAATCAGCAAAATATTGGATGTTCATTGGGGTTAACATTAGATAAATGCTAAAGATTTAATAATTTAAATACATGTAATTATTGCACAGCCTTCAAATCTTTTTTTAACCCCATAAAATGATTATCCAATATGAATGAAGACATTGTTGATCTGTCAGATACAACTTTCAAAATATATATCAAATTTTATCTAACCTAAAATATTAGCACAATTACAATGAATGCAGCCTTGTCTTGTTGATACAAGTTCAAAAGGGCTAAAAAATCAATATTGTTCTCAACTTTTGGCCTCTGTCAATTAGAAAAATCTAAAAAAAATTACCAATATTTCTTTTTCATGGCTCTTCAACTTAATCTAAAAATGTTTCTTTATGTTTCTAATGATGTATTTTTGTAAAATTATGGCAATAGTTATAAAACACTTAACCACAGTAAACTTTCAATCAAAACCACCATGATGTGCCAATACTACTTCAGGAATTTAAAATAATACCTGGTACTATTTGTGGTATAATACAAGCAGCAAATATTCACATATTACACCTGAATATGAAACAGTTTATTGTCAAAAATTTAAATGTAAAACAACTTACAGATGGTATTTAATACACACATTTCATGATTCAAAGTCAACAGCACCACTGAAATTTATATGTTACTTAAAAATTGCAATATTATTACTTAAGATTAATAGTTAAAAGTACATGTCGATTATTAGGAAACATAACAACCAAATTTCTGCAATAGGATTAGGACACAGGTATATGATATCCATTGTAAGCACCTGTATATTCAGATTTGATGATAAAACCTCAAGATATAACCACGGCATTAAAGGCCATAATATCTGTTTTAGGACAAATCTATCTATACCTATTTCATAATAAATATTATATATACACCAATGGGAAAACTTAAATGTGATTTACATGTGTGAAATTACTTTTTATAAACAGAATTCATTTAATGATCGAAAATGCAATTTGATATTTTTTGTTTTCATAACATTTCACCATTTTGCTTTCCCAGAGTTGTAAGAATCTCTTGTATAATATAAAGACTTTAAATACTCAATTTTGTACTTCTGTTCTCATGGATTTTAACCTGTAGATTTGTAGTATGGGAAGTTCCTTGATTGACAAAATAACCAGATAAAGTTCAATTATTCCCATATAGAAATATGCAAATTCTAAAGTTAAAGGTATTCCATCCTGGTGAACCATATCTAACACAACATTTAGTTCAACTAAGGTAGGGGGAATAATTTCTGTTATAAATCAAGGCCATCCCAACAAAAATTTGACATATGTAATTATGACATCCCTTTATAAATGAGGTCGAAACAAATTGGTGCAATTAAAAATTATTCATCACAACTGAGGTTCAACTATAAAGAAAGTTTCAGAAACACACAGCTGTCATTTCAATTATTTTCTAAATATCTTAAAATGTGTGACTTCCAAAATTGGAATTGAATAGTCCTTTTATAAATATTTACAGTGTTAAAATGAAAAAAACAACATCTGTAATTTTCCATAATTTTCTACAACATTATTTGATACAAACACAAGTTAAGAGCAAACTTTAAAAAAATTATTAGATATTGAGCACATAATTATAAAAGTAATTTCACAAACTAAAACATTTGGCACAAGATTAACTTAACCACCGGTTAATTATCTAACTGGAGGATGACTGAGAACTACTGAATTTTTAATCCCTGTGCCCCTTGTTTATGTGCTATAGTAAAATTTTATTTAAAAGTGTATCTGATAGTGATAAAACTTTGATTTAAAAGGCAGAAGAAATACTGTATTTTTCGAGCTCAAGAATTAGACTTATTCCTGAAACACAATTTTTTTTTTTATGATCAGCATCTGTGAGCAAACCCACAAATTGGATGCAAAATAATAGATTTATTTGGTCAACCGATATTGATCTAGTCAGCTGTCATCAGAACGTAAAAAGTATTGGTTCAACTTTGAATAATTCTTTTAAAAAATATGGATTTCAAATCTGTGATAAAAATTTATTGAGCTCATCTCTGAAAAAGTTTGGCAACATGTACTGATAGAGGTAAGTAATTTTACTGGTCAACTGCACAAGAACTAAAACATACAAAGCTAAAAATTAATTTGATTGGAAAATTGTGAAGAAATTAACACAACTAAAGAAATATTAATAGATATACTCATTTCAAAACTGCAAATTATCAGAGTGCTTAAAATTGCATAAAGATATAATACAATAAAATAACAATGTTAACTAAGTGGGTGAAATCAATTTACACAATGTACAAAACAAGGCACAATGTACATGTTTGATTCACACTGACCATAGTTGATTAAACATAGCAGAAAAATTGAAAACACAACACGATTTGATGAATTTATCGTCACATTTACAAAATGCGCTTTCAATAAATAAATGTAATTAAATTTATACATATTGTAACTAGATACTCAGAGGGTTCACCGACATTGGGCCAATCAGAAACACACATTAAATGACCAACAGTAGTCGTGATTGTTGTTTCAAACATAAAGGATCTCCCATAGATGTTTCCCGTCAAACATTATCCCATTTGACATTTTTTAATGTACAGTATCAGACAATCAGAAACAAGAATTGTTCATGGTGGCTATGTTTTTGTCCCATCAGGACAAAATGAGCAAAAGCATAGATGCTTACTGTAAAATATTGTTCCATTTGGCCAAGCAGTTTTAGAGCAGAAGATATTTCATGTTTTAGCCAATCAGAAACAAGAATCCTCCTTGGTGTCAATATTTTTGTCTGATCAAAAATGAAATGAAAATGATCAACTTTATACAGGAATTTACATTGATGCTCCATAAAAGGTATTAATCCATTTGGAGAAGATTTTTTAATGTATCAGCCAATCAGAAATAAAAATCGTCCATGGTGGTCATATTTTTTTTCCTATTCCGACAAAATTAGCAAACTTTGGACCTTGCATAGATGCTTCCCATAAAATTTTGTTCCATTGGCCAAGTGGTTTCAGAGGAAAATATTTTTTATGTTTCAACAAATCAGAAACTAGAATCATCCATGGCAGCCATGTTTTGGTCCAATGGGGAGAAAATGAGCAAACTTTGAAAAGGGCCTTCCTTACATGCTTCCTGTAAAGTTTGGTTCCAAGTGGTTTCAGAGGAGAAGATAAAAATGTACAAGTTTACAGATGGGCGATGGACGTATAACAAGTGATGACAAAAGATCACATGGCCTTTGCCCAGGTGAGCTAAAATGACATGATTATCTGGTATAAGGATTGGCAGTTGCATAAGTCACTTCTAGTTTTCTCCCTGTCAGGAATTCTGTCCTGGAGATAAAAAGTTCCAGTCCAACATAGATGCTAATTCCTCTTGTTCAAGTAATAAATCATCCACAATTTCACCCAATCTACAGTAAAAAAGACAATTGTTAAACTAGTACTATGTTATTTAATTTTCTAATGCAAAATTTACATCAGCATAAAAGGTGTTCATATCAGCAAATATGTTTTGAAGGTAAGTCCAGCAAGACATTATCAGTCAGTCTGGATTTAATATAAAATAAAAAAAAAATAGGTAATCAAGTTGTCCCATCATGGTATAGTGTAGGTATCATAACAGTTGACTATTTCTATCTGGGTTACAAAAACACATACACCCGAGTAACCATGGTTACAATGGCCCACTATATTATGTGCATCAAAATACTTCTTATTATTCCATTTTATTGAGAGGTCAAAGGATTTCTCTGATTTAGTTGGATTCGACACAACTAGAATGAATTGTATAATCAAACTTACTACAAATCCGTTCCTATACCGGTTGTGACTAACATCGATTTTGACTATACACCGGCTTTGTCTACTGAGTAACACGACGGATGCCACTTGTGGAGCAGAAGTTGCTTACCCTTCCGGAGCAGCTGAAATCATCCTGGTTTTTGTAGGGTTCGTGTTACTCCAGCTTTTCAGTGTAGTGTTGTGTGTTCTATGTTTGTCTTTCGTTTCATTTTTCATTTTGTTGGCCATGGTCTTGTTTGTTTTCCGACTTACCGATTTCTGTCTGCCCCTTTGGTATCTTCGAATTCCTTTTGTGGTCTGACATAGAGGTTCGTGTCCAATCTTGTGTGGTTTGACATAGAGGTTGGTGTCCAGTCTGTTGTGGTCTGACATAGAGGTTCGTGTCCAATCTTTTGTTGTCCTGTTGCATTGTTTTTCCTTTAATTTTCAAGATTCATTGGTCTTCTTGGGTATATTTTTATCGTTCTAAAATCTCGACATTGATTAACAGGTTTTATTGGTGTAGTTTAAGCGCAAAATGTTAAGTGTTGTAATTAAATGGCATTGATATTATCGCTGAAATCTGTACAAAATGTAAGTTTTAGGATATTTTGTAAATATTTTTACAATAGTGAAGATGTGTTTCTAATTTTCTTCTTTCTATTGTAGTGGAGATGGGATTTTGATTGAAGGAGTTGTTAGAAGACGTTCTAAAGTGTCCATCAACACGCCCTGTGGAACGAAGGTATTTATTTGCTACGTTTGGCCCTTCAGAAATTTTACCTATTTACCATATTAGAATCGAAATAATTCACGGCAGCCACAAATTGTTCAGATTTTACAATGGGCTCTCGTTGTTTAAACAAATTTTATCCCTCGCTATTTGATGTGTAAACAACTCCAGCCCATTGTAAAATCAGAACAAGAGGAAGCGAAAGAAAAACCCAAAGTGTCAGACAAAGGTGGAAAGTCGATAGACACGACAATCCCGAGAAAACCCAAAGTGTCAGACAAAGGGGGAAAGTCGATAGACACGACAATCCCGAGAAAACCCAAAGTGTCAGACAAAGGTGGAAAGTCGATAGACACGACAATCCCGAGAACAAGACGGAACATGACATATATAAATAAAAAACACTAACTATGAACAATGCGGACACAATAAATAAACGGGGTGGACTCAGGTGATCCGGAAGGGTAAGCGGTTCCTGCCTCTTTAAAGATATTCGCCACATTTTTCATTTTTCAATCCGGTATTAGTCATTTCAGGGTAAAGATGAAGGTTACGTTGGATTGCAACATCCATCCAGACGGAGAAAGCGAACAGCTGGCTGCCGTGAAATATTTCTTAAATATTAATGAAAAGAAGAAATACTGGTACAGAGGTAAAAAGGCGGGTCTCTTCCTTTAACCCTGAACAAATACTTCACTATTCCAACTAAGACTCACTGAGAGTCATTGCACCATATCAGATCATTATAGAGTTACTAAACAATTACTTCAACAGACCATCAAAGTTTTCTTGTACAGCTATGCTACCAAACCATTAATGAATCTCTAAACTGATACCCAAAATGTCCACATCTTTCTAATCAGTTACTTCACTCAACATCAAAGTGTCCCCATACAGCCATGCAATTAAATCGTGAAAGAATTCTAAACAGGATATATTTCTTCACTGTTTGAGTCTGATTTTCTTCAAAAATTGTCACGGAAAAATAAAAGAAAGTAAGCCATAACCTTTAATATCGTTTTCGTTATACAGATGTTGTTCTCTCACTGAACATTGCACGATTCGTTGATTATCTTCCCTACATATACCCAAAATGAGCTTGAAATTTAAATCACAACAGACACTCCCAAGTCTGACTCATACTTTGAGTTTGATCTCCATCTAAAATTGGACAATGGAGGAAGGCTTCACACAAGCGTATATTATAAACTATGACTTCAACTTTCCATTAGTCAACTTCCCGTTTATTGGCAGTAATATTCCAGCTGCCCCGGCGTATTGCTTATATATCTCTCAGCTGAAACGTTTTTCAAGAGGATGTGTCCAATATGTAGTAACTTTCTAGACAGAGCTGGGTCGTTAACACAAAAACACGAAAGACCATTTTTGAGTTTTTGGACATTAAAATTACCCAATTGGTTAAACCATTAAAGTGTCCCTTTGCTTTACCATACTACCAACAAAAAAGTAAATTTAAGACTAAGACTCGGTTCTCCACCATACTAAAAAAGCGTCCCTATACAGTTACTCTGCAGGCATCAAAAAGTATTCAACAGTTATTCTTTCAGACCACCAACGCGGCCGAACAATTACTTCAGAAAATATCTGATTAGTTAGTCAACCACGTCATTAGTGTGGCTTTTAACAGGTTGCTCGACCGAACCATTGAAGAATCCATAAAAAGTAAGGGCTCCTCGGAGTCTGTTCTATTAAAAAGTAAGGGTTCCTCGGAGTCGAATCTTTAAACAGTAAGACTTCCTGGTCCTAGCCCTATAACATAGTACTTCGGACGGCGATATTTACGGTTTCTGTTATTATATAGTATTTTTTATTCTTTATTTTTGCTATTTACTATTTGTTGTTTACAATTTGCTGGTTTTACTATCAAGCTGCCGCAACATTACACATATAATAAAAAATGGCAAAATCCCAATGAAAACGTAAAACATGGGATGCTAAGTTATTTGTTATAGGACTATCCTGGCCCAAGGTTGCTCCACCAAACCATTGGGGGTTTTGTTAAATAGAAAGGGTCCCTCACAGTCGAATCTTTAAATAGTAAGGGTTCCTGTCGTTATTTTGCTCGACCAAACCATTGGGGGTTTCTAGAAGTCTGTTCTGTTAAATAGAAAGGGTCCCTCGGAGTCTGTTCTGTTAAATAGAAAGGGTCCCTCACAGTCGAATCCTTAAATAATAAGGGTTCCTTGGGGGCTGTTCTGTTTGTTTCCGCTTTTTGTTTTTTTTTTTTACTTTTGTGTGTTTCGAATCTCTTAATACTTTGGATTTGATCCAACAGAACAGACATTGCAGAACAGCATTAACCTCCGCAGTGATGGACCTTTCTTGTGATCTCTGCCTTTTCTTTGCCATTACAACTGAATACTTCATTACAGTATAGAGAGGATGCGTACGTTTTATATTTTCTTGAGCATTTAAAAATAACCAAGTGCCTTACAAAGACAAAAACATACAGTTTTCAGGCAAGTCTCGAGCAAGTCTAACTAAGCAACACTTGTAATTGTTGAATTTATTTTCCGCTTTGATGGTTCCTATTTTGGTGTTCCAGTAAATCTGTTCCTCAGCCATCATTTCATTCATAGAACACTTTAAGGCTACTCATTACCTTAAAAGCCCTACTCGCGCTGGTAATGTCATTATGTGTACTTTATGTGGTAATTAATATGGCTAAGGTGTTTGTCAATTTACCAATTACTTTGTGAGAGGAAATCTGAAGATAGCATCTGTCTAATACAAGCTTGTCTGTTTTCGTTTTATATTGTCGATGTAAAAAGACATTATGACATTATTATTCGTCATTCAATACTTATTATCCTATCTGACAATCCAGAGAAATATCTGTAATGACAGTTCTCTTCCCATTATTTCCTTAGACAAATCATTTGTATCGAATTATCGGAAGGTCTTTGTATTAGGTGAAATGTAAACGCCACATTTTTATATATGATTCGACGAATTTTATTTTCTCCATTACTTACATAATCAATAAACGTAAAATGGTAAATTTGACGTCCAATCGAACAAACCATTTGTATGTTATCTACACCGAACATTAGGACTGAGATAAATTGTCATTATTATATACTTGTAATCCACTGTAAAACCAATTCCAATGCCATAATCAGCACAAATTATGCATACCAGAATGGTTTATTGTTTCGTGAGGACGGCAAATAAAGGACTACAGCTGCAATATTCTAAACACCGATTATTATTTAAGAATGCTTTTGGGGATATTTCATATTCATTAACTCTAGATTTACTTAACTTGTTTTATTTTACTTGGGTAAGGTAATGTATTAGTCATCATGGGTAAAGGTCAGGCACATAACTATAGTTTTCTTATTTCTGTATTACTTTTCATAATGATAAGGTATATTTTATATATTTCCATACTCATTGTATGCAAGAACAATCAGACTCTAGTTCGAGGAGTAGAGATCTATTGACAAATCTAAATATTCGTAAAAACTAAGAACGCTGTACATTGTTTTTTCTTTGATTTTTCCGTTGATTACTTGTTGGGGGAGGCTTGTAATCCCATTAAATTAGTATAACCCCGCCACATGTCTCATGTGACTGTTCTATGTCAGGTATTGTGGTAGGTTTGTCTTTGTTGCATGTACATTTTTGATAATATTCAGGTGAGAGTCGTATTATTTTACGTGTTAATGTACACTACTATTTATTTTGGGGCTATTTAGGGCCTGTTCACTACACTGCAATAGTTAATCCGGATTAACTTAGGTAAATGTGGATTAAGTCACATTGCATTCACACTAGGTTTGATTCAATCCGGATTATTTAATCCGCATTAAGTTAATCCGGATCAAGTTAATCGGGATTTAATTGTAGTGTGTGAACGTTGATTAAATATTATGTCATAATGAGAACGTTATTTATGGTCATTTGGTTTCTTCGTTCGATTTTTATCCGGATTATGGTGAATTTTGATATGCTATATGTTCACTACAAGGAGTAACCTCTTATCAGTAGCATTATACCGAAGACATAGGAAAGCCGGAATCCAAACGTTCTCGAGCGGGAAAGACATCTGCCATGTGCAGTACAAGGAATAAAGCTTTCTCTGCAATTTTATCATTTTTGTTCAATTGTTTGTTTTAGGCTAGATACTTCGTGCTTCATTTTGAACTACACAGAGCACACAGACGTAAATTTGACACCTCGGGAAAAGAAATAACCCCAAACTTCAGCGAAACTCAGAAAGTTAGAACAGGGTATTTGAATACATACAGTAGGTATAACTTCTTTTTGCGTTTGACTGCGTTCAGTTAAATTATTTCACGAATTGGTACATCCCTATGGTAAATATCATCTAGTTACATACCTGTTATCTGTTGATAAGGAATCATTGTAAGCCTGTCCTCGGAATGTGTTTAGATGTGAAGGAATCCATTATATTTGCCATGAACGGGGCAAAGCATGATTACCAGTCCTGAGAAGTTCTTCCTCCTTCTTGTTTATATTGTCATATATGAAATATCCTCTTGGTTTGACATTATAAAATTTTATAAAATGTACATCTGTCGCTGTACTAGAGCATCTAAACCTACTCAAAAACCTGTTTTGAAAAGCTCTTGGTTTTTTTTGTTTTAGATTACAGATTTTAGTAGCCATTCACTGAATTTATAATCAGGATAACAATATTGATAAAACTGATGTTTTTATTAAGCATATGTGACTGAATACTAAACATGTGAGAGGTCGAAGTTAAGTTGGCATTATAGATGAAATCAGGAAGTTCTAAACAGTTCCCTATATTTTATAGCAATTCGAGTTTTTTATATTCTTATTCAAGTGATTTCCTGGGCAAATTGAATGCTTTTTAAAATACTGTGTTTTTTATTGTCATATTTTTCATCTTTGGCCAGGAGGAAAGGGGATTGTTTGGAACCAAGAAAACATGTTTAATTCCATCACGTTACACGCGCCTGTCCCAAGTGCAGATCCGTTGTCATTTGCGTAGTCCTTTTGCCAATTTTTATATGTAGTGTTATTTACATGTTGGTTTTCTGTTAGTAATCATGTACAATTCGCCTTTACAATCATATGATCAATGATGTAATAAATATATCGTAATTCATATAAGAAGAATTTCTTTAAAGTTTCCATTCACGTATGCCTGAAACCATTTTTGCATATTATCTCATCATAGTTAATTTTAATTTAAATTTTGCATGTTATCTAAGGCCCTGTTCACACTACAAAAGTTAATCCAGATTAAGGGCCTGTTCACAATACAAAAGTTAATCC
>JARWCS010328363.1:0-12329 GCA_034783895.1 Geukensia demissa | reverse complement strand
ACACCAAGAACACATTTTGAATACTTAAGGTGGAGTTTCTCACACTGAAGAGACTTGAAAAAATCATCTGGATCAAACTGACTAGAACATAGTTTTTTTAATGTAACTTTTAACTTTTAATATTGTAACTATTAAGATTCATGCATATTTAGCACGAGAACACGTTCAAAAATTATAAAAAAACATTGAAAGCGGGGTGTGGTGGGACACAATGGGGCAACGGCTTTTGACTGACACCGACAAATGGGAGGGAGGTGAAGGGACGAAAAAATTAGCCTTTTGTAGCGGAATCAATTTAACCTTCTCTTTTTCGAAATCTACAAAAGGGATCTTCGACATGCATGGAGCGTTACATTCTCCACACACGTCAACCACTATGGTCCATGGCCAGGCTTTCCGTATTGTGATCCGGCAGTCCCCCAACTAGAGGGCTCCCAGATGTTCTTTTGTAAAGGCTTGTTCAGAGGAAGTTATCATGTGAACTTTAAGAAAGGTGAAAGTAAATAATGTACCTCCACTTGTAAAGAAAACGGAAGCATACAATATATGCATGCCCGTAGCAAGAAATTTCCAGGGGGGGGGTTTCGTGTCGAGCACTTCGCGAATCTACCTTCACGGCCGGTGTATTTGGTGCAAAATCCTGCAATCTAGCCATTTTCTGGCACAGTTTTTGCGTTTCAGAAAGTTTCAGAGAGTCCTGCTTTTTAACTTTAATAGTCAGACTTCAATCTGAATTGCGAGTTTTAGTCCTCATTGGTTTTCAAGAGAGGGTTCGTCCGAACTCCTCGAACCGCCCTGGCTATGGGTATGATTTGTTTTAATGCAACTATCATGCATACATATACTAACTAGTGTATGTTACAAGTGAACAAAAAACTAACCACAGTAGTTGAGTCTATACTTCATAAGTGCGCTTTTGAAAATCAGACATTTTAGAAAATATACCAAGACAATAACGTACACAAACTTAAGTTTAAAAGGTTTGTTATAATTTAACTTTGCATCTTAGTTTTTGTCCATAATCCATAAGTTCAACTCTGACTATTAAAGGCATACATACTGTTGTTGCTTAAATATTGTATTGTTTTAGGAGGGGAAATTGTTTGACCTGCTATCTAATTCTTATATTAATTTTCATTAAAAAATATAAAAATAGGTAAGATGACATGATTTTTCATTGTTTAAACTAATATCAAATGAGTATTTTTTTATCCGTGTGCAAAAGAAAACATTGATGAATTGGAAAAAGTATCATGGCGATCAGTCGGATATGTTTGAAATAAAATCCAGGACCAAAGCTGCGGTATGGGAAGGACAATAAATTATAACTGCATTTATGTAGATGAACTCGTTTTCCTAGAAACTTCATACTATGTTGGAAGTCGACGAACTATTATTAGAAAGTATTACTCAGAAGTCTACGATACCTCTCTGAGATGTGTTGGTATTTAGTTGGGTTACATTCGTCAGAGACGTCGAAATGAAAATTTTAAATTTCAGAGCCCTTCAGTTATAGACATATTAAGCATGATATCTAACAGGACAGACCAACGTTATTTTATTTTTAACTATATGAATAGTTGATAATTACAGTTTGAAATTAATTAGACATTTTAACCAGTTAAAGTATATAAAATGAAAACGAAGAAGTAAACACTTGTTGTTGAAATGAGTTAACTACCAATATATTAAATTTAAACATGTGTATTTGCAACATCTCATGATGATCTTAAAAGATACTAGTATATCAAGCACAGTTTAATGCATGATGTTACACAAAGTATTCTAACATAAGCACATGCTTTAGATGATGTCAAAATTCTTGTAAAAATTACTCATTATTTTTTTTGAGCAAATAGTCATGTTACAAAGACATTTTATGGCAAGTTGATATTCACATTTTGTTTTCTTCAAAGAGTGGTGCATTTAGCCTCATATCACAACAGTTGCATTGTATTTGTTTGAAGCTTGATAAAAAAAGGTCATGGAAATCGATCCTCATCATAAAGGGGTGTAACGATATACCGGTATATCGATATATCGCGGTATTTTTTATCAAACCCGGTACACCGGTACAAAATCTGGCGTATCGATATTTTCCGGTACGAGACATTTGTAAATATTTGGACAGTTTAACATCTAGACCCTTGAAATTAGCTGTAGTTGACATGAAGAAGTAAAATGTATGACCAAATAACATAATTTTATACATAAGGATACAGATTTCTGCCTCATAGCACAATATTTTAAGAATTACCAAACAAAACAATTGAAAAGGAAAAGAATGAATGGCAAGAAATGAGAAGTCGGTACGTATCGATACGTATCGTAATACGGTGGTATTCTATCGATATATCACGATACGATTTTTCATTAACGATACTCATCCTTAATCATACCCCGAGGTAGAGTTATAGTTGTCTCTCATCTTCTCGCTTCACTAACCAAGGGAGCATGACTAAAATATTTTTTTCAAGTGCCAGTAGCAAAGCAAGAGTTCAGAACACATGCAAGTCAGATTTTGTTAACCAGACATTGCAGTGGTCTTGCAAATGTTGCCTTAAATATACACCGATCTTTGTTAATATTTTGGTGATCAGATGGTATATATATACTGTCCGTATATAAAGCAGTCTTTCTTTATCCACTACAACTGACTCTAGCAACAATTCATTGGGGACAATTAATTCCAACTCCCAGTAGCCTGACCGGTCCAGTCAGATAAAATGCCGCTTTTAAAAACTTACACAACCTTAATATGCAATTAGTTTGTTACATTTGTGTACCTCAGATCTTGAAACATAAAAATATGAATTGAATAATCAGATCATTTTGTGCCACCCCTTAATATTCTCTTGTGTCCATAGGTGCGTACGTAAGCCTCCTTTTTTGTCAAGCATATCTCTGCAATGACAAAAGGGAATAATTTTCAATTTTGTGAATTTTTTAAACCATATCGAGTTGCATCGTGTTAGGAATTTTAGTACAACCAAAAAATATAATTATATATTTCAACAAGACTCAAGACTAATACATTCTACAGATTAACAATGTCCATAAAACTTTGTGTTTTTATTTAAGGTTTTTTGGCTATTAAATGATTGATTGATTGGATGGTGCTTAACGTCCAGCGGCAAATATTTCATGCATATTCAGGACGAGTGCATTTAAATGATGAATGATGATGAATGAACCCTGCTTAGTACTAGACCGACACGCTGGGCCGGATTTTTAACGTGCTAGCTCACGAAAGTAACAGACCGCAGGAATACATACCACTGTACCAAGACACATTATGCTGACACTGGGCCGACCACTCTTTGCTCTTACTCCTAAACGCTGCGTGCTTAGCGGTGAAGCAGCAAATACCAATTTTAATGTCTTTGGTTTGACCCGACCGGGGATCGAACCCACGACCTTCCGCACTCGAGGCGAGCACGCTAACCATTACACCACCGAGGCGGTTTATGATTTGTTATGTAGCAGTATCCTAAAGTTTTGCTTAAATCTGATGTAAACTATTGATATCATTGTCTAGAAACCGCAATTTTACAAAACTTTCGATCTTTTTTGTGACTTTGACCTTGACCATGAACAAATTTCCCCAAAAGTTCTTGGTTTTTGGTTGCTTGATATGTAACAATATCCAAATGTTTCTTATTAATCTGACGTAAACTTTTGGAGTTATCATCCGGAATCCTAATTTTTACAAAAAAAAATTAAGCTTTTCTTGCGACTGTGACCTTGACCTTGAACATATTTCCCCAATAATCAATAGCGTTCCTACTTGCTCAATATGTAACAATATTTCAAATGTTTATTAAAATCTGATGTAAACTTTTGGAGTTATCGCCAGAAATGCTGTGAAACAAACTATGCTCAAGTAACAGCATCAAAACATGTGACTTTTCCACCCTCCATACAGCAATGCCACCCACACTTCTCAAATCAAGACTAAAAGGTCAATTCAAAGTTGATTTTTTCCAAACAAAAATTGTGAAAGATGATACAAATACAACGTTATCAGAAACAAAACATTCTTTGTTCAACGCAACAAAAAATCAAAGAACAAATAATACAGACGAGGATATTACAAAAATGTTAGATTGAAATAATCTTTCTTCATTTTTTGGTCCAGTTTTCCATGAGACGATCGGCATTCCAATTGGCACTAATTGTGCTCCTCTCCTCACCAATCAATTTCTTAACTCGTAGGAGGCAGACTAAAATCTTCAAAACCTATCACAGAAATAGAAAGAAGTTATCCCAAACCTTTATTGATCTTTAATTTCGACTCTCGTTAACGGTATATAGAAGATATTCTCTCACTGAACAATCCGCGATTCGGTGTTTATGTTTACCTTATCTACCCAAAATGAGCTTGAAATGAAAGCCCTCACTCCTTAGACAATAGAGGCAGGCTTCAGACAAAACTATATGACAAACTTGATGACTTCAACTTTCCAATAATCAACCTCCAGTTCATTGGCAGTAACATTCCAGCTGCCCCCGGCGTACGGCGTATACATCTCCCAGCAAGAGCGTGTAGCCAAAAACAGCGATTCTGTGGAATGAGCTGGGTTTTGACAAAAAACTGCTCAGACAAGGATATGTTGCTCCTCGTTTGAAGTCGTCACTCCTGAAATAGGGTTGACACCACAATCTTGTCGACCGATTTGGAATATCTGTTTTCTCAAATGAAGACGGATCTTTTCCTGTGAAGTTCCTGGATTGGGAAATGGACAATGCAGCGGGTGTCTTTTGAGAGGCAGGAACTGCTTACCCTTCCAGATCACCTGAGTTCCCCACGTTTTTTTTTGTGGGGTTAGTATTGTAAATAGCTGTATGTTTGTTTTAAGTTTTATAAGTACACTTATTCATGTTTTCGAGATTGCGTTGAACCTTTTTGTCTGACCCTTCAGTTTTCTGTCACTTCCTCTTATTCCTGATATGTAAATGTGCACCTGATAAAGATTTTTTCAATACAATTTTATTGCAATTATATGTTTTTGAACTAAGAATTATTTTTACATGTACACATGTGAAACTCAAGATTGTGTCCTCAACTCCTCCTCAAACGTTCAACTGACTGACTCCAAAGTTGGTCTCGTATTTAATCATACGATGTAGGTGTGCACCCGATAAAGATCTTCAATTATGCATTTTTTAACTTGTGTCCTCAATCATTTTATATGTGTCAACCAACTCCTGAGTTGGTCTATAGTGTATTCATAATTATGCAAACGAGCATATGATGAGGAATATCATTTTTTTTATAATTAGAATTACAATTTTATACCCACATGAAACTCCATCCTCTGTTCGTCTTACACCCGTCAACTGTTGACTCATAGAATTGCCTTTAATAGTTTATTAATGATATGTAGATCGGAGTACGTTTTTTAGCAAAGCAGTTGCTATTGGTAATGGAGGGGGGGTCAATATTTGTTTTCGGACAATTTTTCCAAAAGCTTACATCCAATTTAAATGAAATGGGATATTCTAACATATCAAGCAAGTGACAATCCCACTGATTTCTTGAAAAATCGGTTCAATGTCAAGGTCATAGTTGCAAAAACCTTAAAAAATTTTGTAAAAATAAGGTTTCTATTCATAACAACAAAAGTGTACATCCGATTAAAATTAAACTTTTGGATATACATATCAATCTAACGAAAACCCTATTGATTTTTGGGAACATCTGTTCAAGGTCAAGGTCACAGTCGCAAAAAAGCTGATAAAAATTTTGTAAAATAAGATTTCAAAACAATAACCCCATAAGTTTACATCAGATTTAAAGAAATGTTGGGGATTTTCTTGCATATCAGGCAAGTGAAAATCCATTTGATTTTTTGTAAAGTCTGTTAAAGACCAAAGTCACAGTCCAAAAAAAGCTTATAAAACTTATAAAATAAGGTCTTCGAGGATTATTAAGAAAATTTTCATCAGATTTAAATGCAACTTTGGTATATTGTTATATATAAAGCAAGTGAGAACACTTTTGATTTTTGGGATAAACTTTTCAAGGTCAAAATCCCACCCAGTCACCAAAAAAACTTAAAAATTTTTGTAAAAATGAGGTCTCCGTCCTAGAACCCCAAAAGTTTACATAAGATTTAAATGAAACGTTGGGATAATGTTACATATGAAGTAAGAACCCTATTGGTTTTTGAGAAAATCTTTTTCACCAAAAAAACTCCAAAAAGTAAGATAACTCCAAAAATTTACATCAGATTCAAATAAACATTGGGAATATTGTTATACATGTACATTTAGCAAGTGATGTTCCTAACATTTTGGTGGAAAAATCTCTTAAGAATCAAGGTCACAGTCGCTTAAAAGCTTTAAATAGTTTGTAAGAATATGGTTTTCAGACAGCTACACCATAAGATTACTTCCAATTCAAATGAAACTTCAGGCAAGTGTTACATATTAAGTCATTGAAAATCCTGTTGATTTTAGGGAAAATACGTCCAAAGTCAAAGTCTCAGTGATTACTGAAAAATTTTGTTAAGATTTCCGCACAATACCTTAAAAAGTTTACATCAGATTTAAGCGACACTGAAGGATAATGTTAGTATTAGGATAGTGTTACATAATAATTTAGTAAGAACCCTGTTGATTTGGGGGGATCCATCCAAGGTCAAGGTCACAGTGACCAAAACATTGAAAATTTGTGTAAACATTAATTTCAGGACAATGACTCCTGAAGGTTATGAAACCGTATATTGTTACAAGAACCCTAATAATATTTGGAAAAATTTGTCTAAGGCCAAGGTGACAAAAAAAATTATCCAAATTTTGTAAGAAAAGGGTTCCCAGACAATAACTCTAAATAGTTTACATTTGATTATATTACTGAAATTTTGATAGCAGTAATTTCTTCCTTGAACTGTAACTATAAAAGAAGTCATATTTACGGCACAACCTGCAACTCGGCAATAGCATTAATTTAGTGTGTAATGTAGGCTGAACAAACCTATATTGTGTGATATGCTGAGAGACTAGCTCAAGATGCATCAACACACTTAGCTACATGATGGTAGGGCGCTCAGTATCCGATATGATGTCATATGTAAAACCAAACCTAAGACAACGATGCATTAAATGTAGGTCAAACTGACCTATTTTATATGGGATATGGACAGACTCCCAAGTTGCATCAGCACACACCTCTAGTGCAGAAGGTTGTTGGGTTTTTAATCCAATTTTGTTGTTTCTCCATTAAACACACAGCATGTAGGAGAAAGTGCCAAGACAGATCCATCTAGATATGTCTGTGTTAAGTAAGTTTTGGGTTGTTTCTCCCAGACTCCAAATTTTGGGGAAAAAATAATTAAAAAAATACATAAACTTATATATATTTTCTGTATTTATTGCACAATTATTACATGTACAAGTTTTAACAAGATTGTGGATGTTGTTTATAAACAAAATGTCAGTAACACACAAATGAATATAAAAATAGGAGATGTGGCATGATTGTCCATAAGACAGCCACCCACCAAATGACAGTAGATTTTAAACTTCTACAGGTCCTATTACGGCCTTCAACAATAAAGAATGAGTCCATACCATAACGGAAGCACGGTGAAATTAAGGCCCCGAAATACAAAATGTGAAACTATACATAAAACAGACAATCGACCTAATCTAATGCAAAAACGGTGAACATATAACAATAAATGACCAATTTAAAAACAACGACAACCACTGGACTACAGGTTCCTGGCTTCACCGGAGGCACCTTGGCTTTAAGTAGGGGATCTCCGTATAAATAATAATAAAAAACAAAACGAAGTGCTCTTTCCAGCATCTTTTCTAATTTATTTGAACTTTCTCACTACAGAAATGCCATGCCAAATAGCACAAATTAGAGTTACTAAGAGTAAAAGTGTTAAAGATAGTTAATTTACTGTTTAAAACTAAATTTTGTAAGCATACAGGAGCTATTTTTTGACAATTTTGAAAGTTTCTAATCAGTCTTATCTGCAAGGATCTCCGTATGAATAATCATCAAAACAAAACGAAGTGCTCTTTCCAGCACCTTTTCTAACTTATTTGAATCTTCTTACTTCAGAAATATGACAAAGGGAAAAATTAGAATAACTAAGAGTAAAAGTGTGAAAGATAGTTAATGTACTGAGCCTTTTCAAATATTTTAAAACAGTTATATAGTTGCTATGAGGCATTCCTGCAAATCAAACTGATATGGACAGCAAAATTATCAATACCTAATGATTAAATTTTTTGTTCACATGTAAGATCAAAATTTTGAAAATTTATAGAAAGACTTTTATCAAAATTCTTTTGGCCAACAGCCAAAACATTGGAATTTATCCCATTTGCATTTTATTTACTCGAAACCACTCTATAAGTATATTTGACTCAGCTTCTAGAGTCGAAATAAGTAAATAAAAATCAGGGCTGCAGAATGATAGAATATTGTCATACGCATAATTATGGAGATTTAATTTTTTCACTAAAGCGGAAGATGTCGTTAAACAACAAAGGTTCTTGTATAGAATCCTGTGGCATACCTTTGTGAATGTCAGCCTAAATACTCATAACATTGTAGACTTTAATTTGTTGTGTACGATTTGACAAATATGACTTTAAAAGAGCAAATGATTACCTCCTCAATCCCCCCTTACACCGTTCAGCAGATCAATTCTGAATTTGATATGTGGTTAATTCATGATATCTAGATGGGCACCTGACATTAAAATTTTTAATTTTTGTTACGTTTTTGTACTTAGAATTCGATTGTATGTATGAAACACAAGATTATGTCCTTAATTCCTCCTTTCATGATATGTAGATTTGCACCTTATATAACGGGGATGTTCAATTGTTAAAAATTTTTCATTTTTTTCGCACGTATGAAACTTAAAATTGCATGTGTCCTCAGCTTCTAATACACCGTTCAACCAACTGACTCCAAAGTTATTCATGATATCTAAATGCGCCTGAATTGAGGATTTTTAAAATTTCGTAGGATGTTTACGTTTTCGAAACAGAATTTTTTTCGCACATATAACACTCAAGATTGTGTCCTCAACCCCTCCTACACCATGCAACCGATTGATTCCAAAGTTGATCTGTGGTTAATTCATAAAATGTAGATGTGCACCTTTTTCCAATTTATAAATTTGATAGGATTTAAACTTTTAATTTAAAGATGATATCTCTCTAAAAACCGATATTTCAGAACAAAAAAATGTTGCCCAGCTTTGAAATATATCATTTCTATTGATTGAGTCTCACGATCGTTTCCTCAACTCCTCCTTCGTCATCCAACTGGCTGACTTTAAAGTTGGTCTCTGGTTCGTTTCTGGTACATATACTTCACCTATCGTACCCAAAATATTCAATTACAACTGTGTATTGCAGGATCTCACTAACTGATCCTACAGGCCCTTACTGTTCACTCCATCCACGTGGCCAGCCACGCCATTACAGGAGATTCAACAATGCTAATATGATTTTTGAATAGAGCTGAGAACAAATCTCTCAAAACATCCTTTCTAAAGGAATTAACAATACACAACTTTAAGATATTGATGGAATCTGTAGAGGACATTACAAGAAAATGGACAAAACGAGAAAGGAGTATGTGATACCCTTTCAGAAGGAGTGAAAACTGTAAGGTCACCTACTTGTACTATATTATGTTAAAAAAATATATGTATGGGCCTTTATCAATTACTGTAATTGTGTTTGTGCCAATAAAATATTTGTATTTGTATTTGTATTTGCTAAAATATGCCTTATTCAAATTAGAATAAGCAAAATTAGAACATCAGTGACTACGAAAGTGACATATATCTTCAAAGATCCAGATCTTGTAAAAAATCTATCATTCATGACAAAAGTTTTGTCCTACTAACAGATAAAGGCCCGAATAATACAATTGTTGTCTGCTAAACATTGCCAATTTGGGTACATCGATTGTTTAATACATTAGGCATTGAGAGTATCCATGGCAATCCAACTTTCACAGCTACAACACTTTTAAAACTCGAATGGCATCGAGGATGCTATAGCCGAGTTGCAGGTTGTAAAGCAAACAACTTTTTTATAGCTACAATTCAAGGGAGAAAATTCCGCTATCAAAATTTAAGGAAAATAATTAAATATAATCGGATGTAAAATTTTGAGAATTTAAAAAATGTAAGTTTTGAGTCACTGTGACATTAACCTTTGACAGATTTCCAAAAAATCAATAGGGTTTCATTGATTTGATATGTTGATTGATTGATTGAATGGTGCTTAACGTCCAGCGGCAAATATTTCATGCATATTCAGGACGAAAGCATGTTATTGATGAGTGATGATGAATGAACCCTGCTTTGTACTAGACCGACACGCTGAGCCGGAGTTTTAACGTGCTAGCTCACGAAAGCAACAGTCCGCAGGAAGACATGCCACTTTACCCAGACACATTATTCTGACGCTGGGCCAACCAGTTTTTGCTCTTACTCCTTAATGCTGCGTGCTTAGCAGAGAAGCAGCAAATACCAATTTTAAAGTCTTTTGTTTGACCCGGCCGGGGATGTTGTAATTTGATGAGACTTAATTGTATTGTCCAATTATTAAGAATGAAATTTCATCTTTTAATTTGATGATTAATCGTTTCACTCGGAAGTTTTAAAATCAAGTACCGTTTACAAGACTTTAATAAAGCGGATAAATTTAAGATATTGTATAAAAGCAGAAAATTTTGATATTTTTGGTAAATTTACTTGCAACTATTCTGTGTATGCAAATCATTTTTGCATATATAGGAACATTGGAATCCGTTCTTATAATATAGTCGTTGAATTTAATAAAGCACCATATAAATTGGCAGTGAAAGCGCACATGGCATGCCAGCGTACAAGCACAGATCGTGTCAAACAAGGAAATTCGTGGGATCGATCCCCGAGCGGGTTAAACCAAAGAGCTGCCGCTTCGTTGCTAAACACACAACATGCGTAAGAGTCTTCACTAGCAGCGGCTGATATTGCTGGATCTGCAAAATGTTCAATAAAAAAAATTAACTTTAATTTTAATAACTACCGACAGCAGTAATACTGTGACAAAAAGTATGCAAAAAGTGACATGCATATATATCAAACGTGGATACTCAAGTACTCAAAAGATCTGACGGACATTTTAAACACGAGATCTCTGCCCACTTACAACATCATCAAAACATTTCACTTTGAGCTAATTGATAGAACATGAATAGAGAAAAACAACTCAACTACATCGTTGTCGGTAGAATAAAAACAAACTTAGTATAATGCAACATAAAATAAAAACAAATATACAAAGTATGATACATAAAAATATTAACTTATTTGTTCAGTTTAGTTGATGAATTTTCCAGAGGACGATTGGCATTCAAATATGCACTCGCCGTTTATTATTCACTTATTTTAGGAAGAGTTTCTTCGAGTTCTATCTCAGAAAGAAGAAAAAAAGCTAGCCTAATCCTTTGATTTCTGCTTCATCATAAAGGAGATATTCTTTTGCTGAACAATGCACAATTCAGTGATTATCTCACATCATCTCCCCAAAATATTTGATTTCTTATCCGTTCGGTCTTCTGGGATATTGGACTACCAGTGTCAGAAACAGCGAGTACGTTTTGGAAGTCGGTAGATGATGTAATTGTTGTATTTGTAATTGTCTGCGTATTATACATCGACTTCAAAAGTTAATGACGCAGTTGATTTTATGGATGGTATTTATGTCGTTTTGTCATATCACTGTCCCAGTTTAGGCACTCGTCGCAACTTCGGTCGAGTCCGTACCCTTTGATGTAGGGTACCGGAATCAGACGAGGATGGCCGAATGCCAGTTTAGGGTAGGGTTGAGCGCCCACAAAAATGTTTTACCCCACCACATACGTTATGTGCCTGTCCTATAAAAGGAATTCGAAGATACCAAAGGGGCAGACGGAAATCGTTAAGTCGGAATACAGACAAGACCATGACCAACAAAATGAAACGAAAGAAAAACATAGAAAACACAACACTACACTTTATCCGACTTTCTGATATATCCTGGTGTGACTATTTTTTTTAATTCCCGGCGCGATTATGCAAAAAAAGTTTTAATAGCACGCCCAATATAAACAAATGTAACCTACCTATATTAAATTTTTATGAAATTTATTGCAAACTGAAGCGGTAACCAAGTAATCCTACGTTTCCTCCACCATCTTCGAAACAGAGTCCCCTAGCTTCCAGTAAAACCTCCAGTTATAGAAAAAAGGTGGGATATGGTGTAAACATTCATGACACAAAAATCTCATATGTACAAGTAAATTCCAAGCAAAG
>JARWCS010328352.1:0-12330 GCA_034783895.1 Geukensia demissa | reverse complement strand
AAGAATCTAATTTCAATCGAACCGTAATAAGATTACAGGTTCCATTTAATATACAGAAATACAAGAAAAGGGAATGAGTGAGCGGAAAATAAAACTTTTAACGTTCTGACTAAATAGAGGTTCATTTTCATGGAAAAGATCACCAAGCTAGCATTAGCGGGGATATTCAACACGTTCAAAATGAATCCCAAGTACTCAAAATATGATAAAAGCAAAAGTATCATTTTGTGGACATATATATAAACGTCTAAAATTTGTGAAAACACTACAATATACCTCCCCCACCTTATCTCTGAAGCATCAGATGATACAAGGTTAACATTAATTCAAATAAACGCCTGAAAGTAAATATAAACTGTTAAACTTTGGTCCTTTTCATTATTCACTATCGGTATAATGACAGGAAGTGAGATATTTTTCATTCTTAAATAGTAGTACATATAAAAATTAGACAATCACTATATATAGAATTGGGAAATCATAAATGTTTACTCAGTGGTCAAGATATATAGTATATATTGAAGACGTAAATAAAGACTTTGAACAGATTTCATCTTTGGAAAACCATTACTGAAATACAAAACTTTAAGGACGAAAGAAAAATTAGACGAACGTAGTGTAAAGCTTTAACAAATATAACATGCAGCTGGAAGGAATTATTCCATCACGTAAATCATGTAAATACAGACATCCAACAATTGTTTCGTTTCGTATGGCGATGGAGTATGGTCTCTTTAATATTTATATAGTGAAAAAAGTCAAACTTGTTTTAAGAGGTCACTTTTGGGAAGAACCAAAAAATGACCACCTTAGACAAGTGGTCACTTTAATAAAGTTAATTCAAAATAAAATCTCTACCGATGGGCATGTAAGAGTTGGCCATTAAAATCAATTGGCTGCTTTATAGAGGTGATCACAAAGGCAAGTTTGACTGAACATTAAAACGTCAAACGCATCAACTGGTTCTCCATAACATTTCACTCGTCACTACTTTCTCCATCTTTACCAATGCTTTACAGTGCATTCTTGCAGATTATTTCTGAGAAATGCAGAACGAACTGTGGAAGCCATCATTTTTATGCCTCATTTCCAATGATCCTATATGTCCGTTTTTTTTCTCATTAAAACACGTTCAACATACAAATTGTAAAGCTATTGTCTGATAGACACATACATATTTTGCATAACTTATCAGTTCAGTAACCATAAAGTTCCAGGAACGTTTTGTTTATGGTCAGTCGCTATTTATATTAATAACTATATTTATAAAAATTACTATTTGTATATAATTACTATTTGTATATAATTCCTATGTATACATCCTCACAAATGTATCCATTTTACTTAACATTTAGGAAACACTGCTGTCTATAGCCAGGGTAACATATATGTCACCAAATAGTAGCATAAGGGCTCATTTATACTTCAAAAGCGATCGTCGCCCGAAAATCTCTGGGTGTTTATACTTGTCGTAGTTTGTTTATACTTTTAATCCTAGCGAAAATCGCCCGACATCGTGCGGCATTCGCGCGATGTTCGCGACAGTAATTAAATTCACAAATTACTAATAAAACAAGATATTGTACTGTAGGAAAACATGCAAAGAAAAGGTTAGCTTTTCAGAAAAGCGATTACTTGTTATCTTCGTTGTTTTCGTACTTTCTATAAAATACATACATGTATGTTGAGTACTATTTCACAACATTGTCTAAGTGCTAATTAATTTTTTATAAGTTTGATCATGCATTCTGTCATTAATTTGTTTGTGAATAACTTTTGTTGAGCAGTCTACATCAACATAAGTCACATAATTCCATTGTTCATACTAGGCCCGTAACCAGTATATTTCAGAGGGTGTAGTTTGTCCGAATTCAATAGTTGAATTAATCTAAATTATGACTTTAAGAGTAAAATTTCAATTTAGATCCAGACTTTAATACTGTTCCTATGTTTTCGGTGGACCTCTACCACCCTTGGTTACAGGTAGGCTTATTTCATGGATGATCATCAAAGGACGAAAACTATCAGAGACAAATATAAAACAAATTTAATTAATTAATCTTTGTAAATTAAGATAGGTGGACAGTATTTGCACCAATAGCCGTTCAAATTCGTACACAAAGTCATCTTCCGGAAGGTTGAGGAATTCTTGTTCGAAAAGCCGTATCGTACAATCTTCCTGAAGGGTGAACAGTTCCTGCTCCTTGATACTGCTATATAACATATACTATATAAGTCTTAGCTCAGCTCCGCTTGCTGTATGCTACACATTCAAGGAGGGCAATCAGTTTCTGCTGCACTAGCGGTATGCTACAAATGGGTAATGAGTTCCTCCTCTGGGGGGGGGGTTAATCAGATTCTATTCTGCTAGCAGTATCCTTTACATGTTCCGGGAGGGTAATCAGTTCTTGCTCCGCTAGCGATATGCTACACATTTCCGGGAGGGTTATCAGTTCCTAATCTGCCAGCAGAGTGCTACACATTTTCAGGGAGGGAAATGACTTCCTGCTCCGCTAGCAGTATGCTACACGTGTTCCGGGAGAGTATCAATTCCTGCTCCGCTAATGGTATGCTACACATATGTTCCGGGAGGGTAATCAGTTCTACAAATGTTCCGGCAGGTTAGGCAGTTCCTGCTAGTCTAACGATACTATACAAGTGTATTTGGTAAACTAACTACAAACTTATCCATCGTATAAGATGTTGTTACGTAGAAACTGAAATAACAACTACAGTAGTACCCCTCTTAGAAGACCAACACAAAAAAGTTGTCTAAAATAAGGAAGGTTCCTGGTGATTTTTGAGAAATGAGGTGGTAGCCCCTGTCAGATGATGGTATAAGAGGGGACACTGAATAAATAGTTTTTTATATTCTGTTATTATTAAGTCGTGTTAATTGTACATGTTTTAGTTTGTATATTTTATTTTACCTTGACTAAGCATTTGATGCAGTTCACCTGATGTCAAAAGAAGAATTATTTGGGGCAAATTATTAATATATAATTAAAAAGTTTTTCATTTTTGAAGTAAGCAATTCAGCAGTACTTTGATCTTTTGAGTAACCCTGTGACAGCAAAAAAAACAACAACAAAAAAAAAAGACAGACTACGTATTCTGGTGGCCTGAGAGTTTGTTAAATTATTTCACCAGACAGTTTTTTTTACAAACTAAAACTTTGCTAATTTTCAGACCTGTTTTCCCGGTGTTTAGAGAAATTATATTATATTTAGTATTATATTATGTCTATAGTCTTGTTTACGTTCCTTTGAAGAAATATTTCTGTAATATTAATTATTCATGAACTCTGTTAATATTAGTTCTGAAGTAAAACAATAAATTATTTATACTCTACATATTGTATATTGCAACTGACAAAGAACCAAAGTCTGGATATACTCATTCCGGATCAGGTTAATATGATTTCATTGTCTGTGATCATTAGGAGGAAACGCTTCAGAATTATCAATTATGCAAAGGAAAATCAGTGAAAAGAGAGATATGATCATGGTCAAAAACATGTTCTCCAGAATTTCATTTTAAATTATCAAACTCTGCTATGTGGTGACCTCTGTTCAGCAGCCACTTTCTATTAAAGGCCAGATTTTAATTCCAAATTCCTCAAGATTTTATCATAAATGAAATTTATTCAAGAGGTCACCTGTCTCAAATGGTCACTTTTGCTTCTTTCCACAGGTGACCTCTTAATACAAGTTTGGCTGTATAGATCTCTGATGTATGTGATATATGATGGAAAACTTGTACAAAATACATGATTACCAATGTTGTCTAAATATTTTGATTTCTGTGGATTTGTAGATAATAATCAATGACATTATACTGTTATTTTTTATGGCTAATATTTCACAAATCAACTGTGTGGTGAATTTTTAACTCTGCTCAACCCTCTATTTACATATCAAGATTACACTAGCCGGCAATATACAACAGTAATACTAGATGTACCAGTATGTATATGTTCTTAAAGTATTGTTATTAAGTACTTACAAACATATTTAACCCTGCCACATACTCTTTTGTGTCTATCCCAAGCCAAATACCTGTAATTCAGTGGATATCATTATTGCAGGTTATGTGTAAGTGTTTCTTGTTTTACATTATATACTTTTTGGCTCCTAGTTGTTACATTTTATTTTAGGGGGCTTTGGGTGTAGAAACGAGTCCATTGATGAAGGCTTTGGGACATCCTGTACATACATGTATGTCTGTAATTTATACTTTTGGGTGGTTGTCTCATGAGAAATTATTCCACATCTCCCTTTTCTATACTATCAATACTAAGTATCTAGTATTGTAAAATGAAGAACATTGGTATTGCTGGTATTCTACCCCCCTGAATACTGGAACCACTTAAGTATTGATGGCACAATACTGGCATAAAAATATAAACTAGTATGGTGTCCACACTGGTCTTTCATGCTACAAGAAGTGGGTTTTATCCTTGTGTTGACCTAGATTTTGAACTTTCTACAGCTTTTAATTGAGTTGTGGTCTGGTCTCACCCACATTTAGTTCATTTCTTTTTTATTATTTATAATTATTGTTATCTGTTTAAAAACCCAAGATAACTGTTTTTTTTTAATAAGACATACTGCATTAAAAACAAGAACATCCTTTGAATATACATATATTTTATGTTCTGATTATAACAATTTATAAACTATAAAATAAAAACAGTTGTAAAATATAAATATAAATCTTAAAAAGTACAGTGAAGTCTTATGGGAAACATTATTATGGTTATCTCCCTTTTTTGGCAAAAGGGCAGACATCTGTCAATTGCATATGAAACTCCCCACATATACATTAAGTTGGTAAAGAGACATATTTCTCTAGTGTTTCTTATTCTATTTATATGTTCTGGTGCATGCACCTGTCCCAAGTCAGGACTCATGGCCACTGGATTGTCTTTGTGTCATTTTCATTATTTCACATTCATTGTCATATATATTTACAATCAGGTATTTTGCCTGTCAGTTCAAATTTACATTTTTTTTTAGCCCGGGAGTTTTAGACCTCCCTTGTGGAGACCTCAAGAATTGCATGACTTTTGAATCTTTTGAAATCATCTTAATAAGACGTGACAAGGTCTCTTTGACATTTACTTTACTTTTCATTTATATCAGATTTTTTCAAACAATTGATTTAAAGCCAATGTTTGGTGAAATGTTTAACACAGTAAGTGCCCTGACCCAATAAGCATTCCCTCACCTTAATTTCGTCTGAAATTCTTAAGTGACCCTCAAAATCCTGTTATTACAAAGCTTTGCAAGTTCAAATAATGGAAAATTCTTAGAGAAAACAGAAACCAGATATATCAGGACACCTTTAATAAAGGGGAAAGAAATTAGAATTCTCCATTTCGGGTACGTTGCTATGGGATAGTAAAGGCCAGGTAACGGACAAAATCATGTGACTTGATTCAGTGTCTTCTAAACTACAGAAACAGAAAATATTTCAAACAGGACTTGATAAAATTCCAGTTTTTGCTGATTCTAATTAGTGTCCCAGTTTTTGAAGTTTTGGGCGCTAAATACAAGGAATATGATAACTGATACAAAACAATTTGATTTATACAAATATCTATAAACACTTATAATTTCTACATTATAACTGCAATACATCAATACTTAGCTGTGCAGATGAGGCCAGAACAAACTGTATGTATGGTCCCTCTAACTGACCGACCCTGAATATCCGTCACAAACCATAACATTTATTGTTAATGTAAAATTAGTGAAGAAACTGGTGTTTGAGATGGTTGAGGAGAATACTGATCCTTCATTGCTGACAATACTTTGCCCATTTTTTGGACAAACTGACCAAAATCATACCAAAAAGGGTCATAGCAATAAAACTACAAGAAGTATGTTGGTGATTTGCAGGTAATAGGAAGGGAAATAAAATCTAGATCAGACTTGTAGAAAACTGATGGTTTTTTAATATTGTCAACAAGAAAATTAAATAAGAAAATAAAACAAATATAACAAAAGAAAATAAAACAATTTCTGACCTACCCCCCCCCCCCCCCCCGGTACCAACCCTTAATATCTTAATATTTTAGACAGATAACATAAAATATCATATATCTTTGTTTGGCCTGAGACATTGTCCATTGATAATCATTCAAGGAGAGTATTGTGGCCAGCTATTAACTAGGGGGAACTTTTAGGACCTCTCTGGACCCCCTCAACCTCTAAGTTTGTGATATTGTTTGGATTCTGACATTCCAAAAAATGGATATGTACATGTATTGTAATAAAACATAAGGTTTCAGACCATATACACTAAACTTTGACCAGGAAGTAAATTATAACATATTTTACAAACAATCTGAATCCATCAAATTTAACAATATCAATTGGAAACTAGCCACTTGTTACACTCGATAAACTCTAGGCTACACTTAAACTTTATAAATTATAACTTCATACCACTACGTATCTCTGGCTTATAAGACTTGTACTATTCCTGTTCCAATGGCTTACAATCTAGAATTCCACTATAATATAAATTACATTATGCTATAACTTGGACCAGAAAAAATGTTACTAGCTTCTCAGGGAAACCACATTTGAATGTTGATGAGAAAAAGTATTAAGAAATGTATCATCATCACTTTCATAAAATTTTAATTTTTTTTAATTTTTAATTTGTGACAAAAATGCAGCAAATTTTTTACACCTTACGTCGTTCTCACTCCAAATCCTGAATAAGCCAGTCTATGTTAATTACAAGTATTGAAATAAAAAAAAATGACATCAGCCAAGACTAAACATTTCAACAAGTGGCTTTTGAAGCTAGTCACATTTTACAAAGCCTGAAGAGTCTATATAATAGGTTAGATTTAGTTTCTATATATTCTTCATGTATGCCATTTTTTCTGGCTGTGGATCTCCTTCGTTCCAATGGGGCGGCCATGTTTTCCTGACGCTTCGCCTCAGCCTCATTTTTTCAAAGTATGCCTTAATGTATGGAAACTTGTTAAAGTCCAATGACATCCTCCAGCACCAGCCGAGAAATGGGATAAAGAAGACATCAGCCATTGTAAAATCATTACCTGCTACATACTCATGACCACACTGAAATAGTAACAAATAATACATCAGACAAGAAAGTGGATCTATGAGGCATTCTAATGCAACATGGTTTGTAACATTGATTTTGATTGGATGACGTTGAAATTTTCATAGCATCAATTACATGTTTGATGCCATCTGAAAAACTGCGCAAGCGCAGACGTTATTCTGCCAATTTTAAAATAATCTGATTGAGCGTAAATTATTCATTTGCATTAGAATGGAATTAACGCTAATGCGTGGCCAGTAAACTCAATTTGCAACCATCAAATCGTCAATTGATGCCTGCAAATCTTAAAATGTAGCATATAAAGAAGACATAATAAAATTGTCCCTACTAGGGTAAACACTAAGAGTTTTGTATGAAAATAATCCAGTCTGAAATTGGAAACTACTTTCAAATTTGAAGAAAGTCGAAGAAGGTCTGAGAAATTTTACCAGCTTTGGCGTTTTTTACTATACACACATAGACATGATAGAATTTTGTATGAAAAATAATCTAGCCTTAACAAGGCGATTGCTTGTGAAATTCGGAGAAAGACAGAAAAATGTCACCAGCTTTGGAGTTTTTCATACAAAACTTCTGTGTGTACTGTATATACTGATTGCCACAGTGACATTTTAGTAAAAAATTAAACATCAGTTATTGAAGGACAGAAGAGTATAGTGAAGACATTACCTTAGTAAAATCAACCCCTTATATATACATGTCTATAAAGAATAATGGACGTGTTGAAGGTTGACACACTGACGATAATTTTCGTTGAGACCTTTAAAACATCTGTTGTTCTTTTTTTGGCAACGTCATAATCAATGTCACATGACCACTTGCCTGATATATTCCAGGCTTAAGCACATATAATACAGGAAATATCAGGCAACAAAATCAAAGGAAAAATTACCACACTGCCAATAAATATTCACAGACACTATGAAATACATATAGGCTATTGACTACTGAGTAACACGGCCGGTGCCACTAGTGGAGCAGGAGTTGCTTACCGTTCTGGAGCACCTGAACACACCCTGGTTTTTGTTGGGTTCGTGTTACTCCTGCTTTAGTTTACAGTAAGTGTTGTGCATTCTATGTTTGTCTTTTGTTTTATTTGTCGGCCATGGTCTTGTTGTCTTCCGACTTAACGATTTCTGTCTGCCCCTTTGATATCTTCAAATTCCTTCGAATACATATAGTAACAAGTAATACAACAACTGACAAGAAAAGTATGACAAAGATTGAATGGTTGATTTATTGATTTGTGCTTAACGTCAAGTGTCAAATATTTCATGCATATTCAGGACAAGAGCATATTAATGAGTGATGATGAATGAACCCTTCTTTGTACCAGACTGACACGATGAGCCTGATTTTTTACGTGCTAGCTCATGAAAGCAACAGTCTGCAGCAAGATATGCCACTTTACCCAGAAACATTATTCTGACTCTGGGTCATCCAAACTTTGCTCTTACTATTAAATGCTACATGCTAAGAGGAGAAGCAGCAAATACCAATTTTAATGTCTTTGGTTTGACCTGGATAGGGACCCAACCCACAACCTTCCTCACTCGAGGTGAGCATGCTTACCATTACACCACCGAGGGGGGCGATATGACAAAGACATTGTTTTCAGTAAAATTATCACCAGGTAAAATCAAACAAGAGAATTCTCCCTAATGTTAATTTTGTCATTAAGTCTCCTCTTACTTCAAATGTTTCACAAAAGAAAGTATAACAACACCAACAAAAAAATCCGTAATAATTGTTGCCAATATAATTTATTACCAAAAGGGTTAAATTCAAAATCCTATTGTACTGGCTGAGTGAAAATAAAACAAGTGTTGCCATGACAATGTGTTAGAAGTTTCTATATGCTTACCATGCTGAGGTATTTATCCCAGAACTTCAGCTCCTCTCGGCATTTGTCCTCTTTTTCTTTGATTTCAGACTAAATATAAGTATATCTATCAAAATACTACGACTAACATTTATCAGTCATAACTAATACTCCATGTCAGAGTTTGTTGTAATGGGTAAAATGGTTATGAAAGAAAAATTGTTTACTGTATTCTTGTAAAAAAGTGTTTATTTTGTAGATTAAAAAAAGTGCAAGCAAGTTGCAATAATACATTTTAGCAAACACAATGTATTCAAAGCTGCACTAAGTTTTTAATTCTCTACGTGGATTTTACATTGTAAAGTTAGCCGTTTGTTTGCCTGAAGTGGCTCTTTTCACGTGCTAGCGCGAGACTGGGAGTACATATTGTCAATGATGTGTAATAAGTAAGTAATTAAAACAGGATTAAATAACCAGAAAAAATGCATTGAGGCGCACCTGAATGGAATTTTCAAAGTATCTTCTTATTTGAATTGCAAGGGAGGGTCTGAATTAAAAAAATGCACAATTTTAAAGTTATTTTATCTAGGTCAAACTTAAGCGCTCCTGCCATAAACAAAGATGGCCAACCCTCAACGTTAAATCATCGTAGAGAAATTTAGTGGCAGATAATAGTATGTAAAACGCTACTGCATAGCATAAAACATGAACCGCTAAACATGGGATTATTCTTTCTTTTGATTTAAATTAAGTACAAACGCTGAAAAACACATAAAACAACAAAAATTGTTAATGTTTATAAATAAACACATTATAGAAATAAAACCAGAGGCTCCCAGGAACCTGTCATCGCTCACCTCTCATACAGTTTCCAAAATAAAGTTTACATTAAAACCTTTTGAATTTACTATGGTTTGAATAGCACAAGCAAGTTCGGCTGAGGCAGCCATCTTGGTTGGCGGATGCCCAATACATTTCTGAAAGGAACCCATCTAGGGACCATTTACCAAAGGTTAGTTCCAGTTAAGTTTCAGATGAGAAAATATTTTTTTTATGAATTTCCAATAGGGTCCTACATCATATTAAGTTGGGCCAAGGCAGCTGTCTTGGTTGTGGTCAGCAGACAAAATTCTGTAAGAACCAAGTAAAGTGACAATGGAGGAAGTAGATCCAGTCAAGATTTTTTTCATAAATTTCTCGTATGGGCATATGTAAAACGAAGTTCGGCTGGGGTGGCCATCTTGGTTGGCTGGTGAGGCCATCGGACAAAATTCTGAGAGAGACCCAACTAGTTATCATTCCACCAAAGTTTGGTTCCAATTTGTTGGTCGGTGGGGTCATCCAACATAATTATGAAGGGAACCAACCTTAGCCCCATTCCACTTTAATAAGGTTCTAATTGTGCAAGCAGTTCAAGATAAAAACAATTTTTTGCAAATTTCCCATAGGGCTCTATATAACACTTATTTCGGATGGGGTGGCCTCTTGGTTAGAGGTTGGAAATGTCGGACAAAATTTTGTAAGAAGACCACCTAAGGATCATTTCAGTAAAGTTTGGTAAAGATTAGCACAATAGTTTCAGGAGAAGATTTTTGAAATTCATTCCCCCTTTAATATATTTTTAGCCTGGAGGCCATTTTGTTCGGAGGTTGGGGTCATTGGACACCCAAGGACCATTCCAGCCAAAGGAGTAGGTACGTTAAGCCCCATATTTGGCCCAAAGTTTAGATTTTGTGACACAATAATAAGTTGTTGTGAAAATGCTGTTTAATAATCGTCTTTTAATAATTCATTACTTTTTCTTGTATTCTTTTCGTCATTTCGACAGAATTAAAGGGTATATTTGACAATTTTGACAAGAATTTAACATTTTCGGTAAAAATACGAAATTTTTGGAGATGGAGATTTACCCAAAAATGAGGCAAAATTACACTTTTCAGCCAATCTGACTCATTTTGTCACAAAACAGTAACAGATAAAGAAAAACATTGAAACAATGCTGAACATTCTCCATGACAAATCAAAATAAAAATAATACCATCAAAATCAGATGAAAAAAAATTCTCACCATCTACAAATCCTTCATCCCTTTTTATTTAAGCTAGAGGCTCAGAATGATGAGCCTGTACCACTCACCTGACTTTGGGCTAATCGGAAACAAAGCTTATATTGGCCATGATTGTTAAACTTTATAAAGGACCTTGCACATGTGTTTCCTGTTAAATATTGTTTCATTTGGCCGAGACATTTTTGGGAAAAAAATATTTTATGTTTCAACCAATCAGAAAAAAAATTTGAAGTCATGTTTTCAGACCAGTCTGTCATAACAAAATGAGCAAACTTTGTGAAGGACCTAGCATATATGCTTCAAGTAAAATATTGTTCCATCTGGCCAAATGAGAACATTCTTTGGGTTTAAACTAAAGAGAAACAAGAATGGAAGCCATTTTTTGCAGATCAAAACAAAATTAGCAAACTTTGTGAAGGACCTTTCATTAAATGCTTCATTGTCCCGTTAGTGCAAACTGCTTCAGAAAAGTAGTTTTTTAGCTCACCTGGCCAGGAAGCATCTATGGAAAGTCCTTTACAAATCTTGCTCATTTAGTCCCAATCGGACAAAAAAACATGGCTTCCAATGATGATTATTCTTTCTGATTGGCTGAATAATAAAAAAAATCAATGTGTCTGAGAATGCTTGGCCAAATGGAACAATACACGAAGCATCTATTCAAGGTCCTGTACAAAGTTTGCTCATTTTGTCTTGTTTGTACAAAAAACATGGCCACTATGGATGAATCTTGTTTCTGATTGGCTGAAACATAAAATAATCTTCTCCTTGAAAATGCTTGGGCAAACAGATTATTATTCGATGAAAAGCACCTATGGAAGGTCATTTATAAAGTTTTCTAATTTTGTCTCTATCAGACAAAAACATGAAAGTCATGAACAATTGATTTTTCTAATTGGCTGAAATATTCAGAAATTTTCTCCTCTAAATTTACTTGGCCAAATGAGACAATCTTTGACAAAAACCCCTATGCAAGATCCTTTCTAAAGTGAAACAACAATCATGGATACATTTCGTCATTTAATGTTTTTTTTTATTTGTTCCAATGTCGGGTAAGCCATGTAACCCAAACATTTGCCAAACAGACTAAGCCTGCTGAGCCTCTAGTTTTATGTGTCAGCCAATCAGAAACAAGAAAGCCCATTGCAATGTTTATTGTCTGATCATGATGATTCTTGTATTTTTTATTTCCTTCAGGGAAAAGTCATAATTAATTGTTCCAAAGGAGTAGGTATGTTAAGCCCCATATTTGGCCAAAATTTTAGATTTTGTGACACAATAATAAGTTGTTGTGAAAATGCTGTTTAATAATCGTCTTTTAATAATTCATTAC
>JARWCS010328341.1:0-12332 GCA_034783895.1 Geukensia demissa | reverse complement strand
TAAATATCTTTATGGATATTAATGAATCTTACCAGGGAGCTTCCCTTGAGCATATTTATATCATACAGACTTAAATTAGTTAAATTTTGAAATAAAAAAAAAATTAAAAAATACTTCAGGTACTGGCAATGCTTAGAGCAGGCGAGATACCAGGTTACGATGGAACCGTACGAATTTTTAGAAATAAACATGAATGGGGGAAGATTGAAAATTATAACTGTCTTACACAGCAAATATTAATGCTCTAAATCGGACGGAATGTGAACGTCCTGTTATTTTTATTTTGGGCTAAGAATTCTGTGTTTTTCTTAATCTATATGTAGTTATTAATATATATGTAGATGTTGATAGAGTGATACATGCTGTATTACATATGAAAAGGCCCTGAAATTTAACACGTGATTAAGGTAACAGTAATGTGAAGGCATTATGTCTTAACTTTTGATTAATGGTGACAGAATCTTAACTTTTATCAGTTTCTTCTTGACACCTAACATGAGAATTTAATGTCTGACATAATTACATAAGCAATGGTTTCAATAAAAAGTGTTGAGACCACACCAAATTAATTCCAAGTTTTATTTTATAACCAAAACAGTAACAAATGAGCAGATTTTTTTTATATTTCTTGTTTAAATAACACTTATTTCGGATACTGTCGAAATTTTAACAAGCAAGTTAGAATTTGTTTTGTACTTTAATATAACCAATGACGAGTGAGGAAATATTTTTAGTTCAAATCACACTTTTTCGGATACTGCCGAGATTTTAACAAGCAAGGTAGAATTTGTTCTGTACTTTTTAAATATTTATTGAACTGAACAATCTACAATGGAGCAAGCGATGATATTTTGTAGAAATCTTAGTGGCTCAGTAACTTGAGGAATGACATTTAATTCAAAGGAATGCTACATCTTAGGCATATGACTGAATAGCTTTATTTCTACTTTTTGGATTGGATATCAGTTTAATTCAAAGGAATGCTACATCTAACAAGTAAGGCAAACTTACTCGATAATATGACTGAGTATTTTTATTTCTACTTTTTGGATTGGGTGTCATATAATTCAAAGGAATGCTACATATTACAAGTAAAGCAAACATCATGACGCGAAAATATGACTGAATATCTTTATTTCTACTTTTTGGATTTCTATCATGACGCACGAAGAAAATAATTCGTGTATATACCAAACTAATGAATCTGTCGAACGAGGTAATTGCTCTGGTGTGGCCTGAGAGAAATCCTGTTTATTTACGTCAGTTTGAAATCTTTCAATTAACTTTTAATGTACATATATAATCACATTTGGTGAGGATTTTCATAAAACGGTTAAAACACTAAATAAATGAATCCTTACTGATGCGTGATCTGGGCACCAGAGCGGTCTCCAGAGCTGACCCAGCGCGACCTCCAGGTGGCGGATTGGGGAGGCCCTCTCGTTGGGGGGGGGGTTCCCAGGTTATAATACGGAAAGCCTGGCCATGGACCATAGTGGGTGACGTGTTTGAAGAGTGCCACGCTCCTTGCACGTAAAAGACCCCTTTTGTAGTTTTCGAAAAAGAGTAGGTTTATGCCGCTACAAAAGGCTAAATTTTATGTCCCTACCCATCACGCCCTTTTTCCAGTGGCACTCAAAAACTGTTGCCCTGTTGTGTCCATCCCAGCCCCCTTTTCGATATTGAAAATTGTTGAACTTGTTCTCGTCCTGAATATGCATGAAACATTTGCCACTGGACGTTAAGCAACCAACCAACTCATTTAGCATCATACTATCCTAATTATTCAGAAAAGGGAGCTTTAATTCGTCATAGATTGATACGAAGTCGAAAAATAGGTAGTCGCGAATCGAATGGAAAACAATGAAAAAAATGGCGTTCACTTTAAAACTTTATCTTTACTTAAGTAAACGGATATTTAATCCCTTCCAAGTTCATATTATACAATTGCGACAATGGAACTTTAATTTGCAGCAGTGCGAACCTAATATGTCAATAATTTTATATGATCTGAAACATTTCTATTTTGTCTCTACAACAGGTTTCTTTGTTTAATTAAAGGATTCGAACACGGCAAAAGTGAACTGGCCTGGTGCGTGTTTATAGTTACTCTATGTCTCTGATTAAATTAAATAAATTTTAATAATATCTTAAAATTACACCCAGGTATAATTAAGAGTTTTCTCGATTACACATCATGTAATATTTTCTTAAATATTCAATCATGAAAATATAGGCCTAAGTAAATGCAAATAAATTCCAGAAAACTGGGAACAAGATACAGGTATAGCAACTATAATAGTATTTCCCTTATAAATAACGTAAACAGCTATGCCGTCGCTGTACATAGTTTTTCGGCAATAGCTTTGGAAAAAAAAAACAAGAGAATTTAAAAGAAAAATACCATTTTAAAGAGGAAAATCTGAAGATTTGAAAAATCTTACTGGCTTAATATTCAAATCAAATATAAATCTGCGATTTTGATTAAAACACATGTAGGTATGTTTTTACTGCAATATTTTTTGTGTGAATTGGCCTGTAATCAATCGATAATTAGGTGGCAATTATCGATGAGGGCCCCCGAGGATATAAAAAAAAAAAAAAATTGCCGAAATTCACGTTAAAATAATCTTATAAAATGTATATCAAGTTTTAGACATTATACCAGGGACGTATATAGAGATACGTCCCTGATTATACATTAAAGAATATGTTCGAAAAAAAGATTTTTAATCAAAGGAGAAACTTGGATCCCATTTAGGAAAATGGATAGTTGAAAAATATAACAGAAAAAGTGCAGTGTTTTCCTTGTTTTAACGAAAAATAAAATATTTTTAAATTTTAATAAATATAAAAATATACCAATTAATGTACTCGCTGGAATTTGCTCTTTCTAACGTTAAAAGTTTTGAATATCGCATATATAAATCTTTATGTCGAGCTCGTGCATAGCTCAAATCAGTACCAAAAATTTCAAATCTTGCCGTTATTTAAACGAAAAGCGAAATATTACCCTTCTTTAACCGTGAAAATGTTAATTAAAATTCACAATTTCCGAATAAAATTCCTCAAACATTTCTCATAAACTTGTGAATTTTTTAAATGTTCTTGTTAATCATCTCAAAGTTCTGCATACACATAACTTTGGCTAGCTATATAGAGTTTTCGCCAAACAGGGAGATAAATATTCCCGCCAAAGCGTCATACTATTCTATTCTATTGGAGATTCCACCAATATGTTTTGGTGCACCCTCACATATAATTATTTATGGAGGTAAAAAAATGTTAAAATCTAAAAAATCAAAAGAAAATTACTCTATCGAAAATGATTATATATTACAAGGGGAGGACAAAAAATTAAAAACAAGACATTTCGTGTGTCGTGTCTGCATACATGTATAAATTACAGCAATTTATAATACTACTGGGTTACATTCAGTCTTTGAACCCTATCCTAATGATGCCATCAATTTTGTGTGACAACAGTGAATACTGAATATTAACTCCCTGCCTAACGACTCAAATTCTGAGATTAGTTCAAGATTATTTTCTATGATATCACTACTGTCCACTATCAACTGTAGAAGAATTTCTTTCATTTGTATATCCACTTCTGGTAAATGCTCCCTAGCAAGATTTATCAATTTACTTAGGAATTTTATTCTTGCTTCTTCTGTTGCCTTACAAAGTAGTAGGAAGTGAAGTCTATCTTCAGCCCCATCTTTACATAATGGACAGGTTGGATCTATTTCATACTGATTAAATTTTGCTCTATTGGCTTGTAATGTGTATGTTCCCGTTAGAATTCTTGCTTTAATAGAGGCTTTTTCAACATCTTTTGGACTAGGCCGTATTGTTTTCCAGATTGGATGTGCTTTTCCTATATCTAACTGCTTAATTGACAACAATTTTAAGGAGCTTTTAGAATTTTTTTCTTCAGAGAATTTATCCATCCAGTATTTATTAACTGCTTTTGTACATATAGTCTTCCATATCCCTTTCTTTGGTGGCTCTAGCATCAGTTTAGTTGCTGAAGGTAAGTTATATTTTGCCAAAGTACTTTTTAACCTTGAAAACCAACTCTTACTATTGAGATCATATATAGCTATTTGTCTCATGGCAATCTGATATTCCAGTGAGTTTTGATCTCTTATGATTTGTCCAAAAAAAGTAAGCACCTTCTTGTCAATCAGAGCCTCCATTGGCTCAGCTCCTACAAGTAAGTAGACAGCAACATTTGCACATCTATCTGGTAGCCATTGTAACTGCTTCAGGGATTTTAATTGAAAACTGTTTATTTGTTGGATTTGTTTATCTGTTATATTAACAATTTCTAATCCATAGGTTAATCTCGGAATTATATATGTTGACCAAATATGTTTAGAAATTACTGGGTTTAGCCCATTTCTACCATGCATTCCAGATCCAAATAAACTGTAGAGTGTTTGACGACCACACCTGATAAGAGATTCTATGTCAATTTTGTCGTTTGTATTTCTAGTAATTCCAAGATGAACTGTTGAGTTTGTCTCTTCGATTTTTGAATTGCATATTTCCCAACTATTTATTTTAATATCTGGAGCATTATACTTTAGAATATCACTTTTTGAGTTATTAATTTTTGCTCTCTCCATATTTACAAAAGTTTCCACAATATATAAACAAGTTTGAAGATCAATGGCACTGTTTGTAATACAACAAATATCATCAGCACACGTTGGGGCTGGAATGTAGATTGGACCAATGGATGCTCCGATTGACTGTTCTTGTAAGGTATCTAACAATTTATTATTAAAGTTTTTATATAATGGAGCTGATAGAATACCTCCTTGTCTAACACCTTGCAACATATCAAATGATTCTGAGGGAATGTTATTCCATTTTACTTTTGTAGAAACATCACTATAAAGTTGGTCTAGTAATGCCCATAAATGATTTGGTATTCCATCAACATATATATTTCTCAGCAATGAGCGGATCCAAACAGTATCAAACGCTCTTTGACCATCAAGAGTAACTACATATACAGGTTCCTTCTTTTCTTTTGATTCATTAATCGATTCTGAGTATAGAAAAGCTGTGTTTAGGCAGGAGGAGTTTTCCGTGAAGCCTCTTTGCATTTTATTTTGATTTTTTTCTATAAATGGTTTTCCTTTTGTCAACCAAATTTTTTCAAAAAGTTTTTCAATTGTTACTAAAACTGTTATTCCTCTATAACTCATTGGATCTGTTGGATTTTTGTTTTTCTTTAGTATTGGGGTCAAAAGTCCTTCTTTTATTTCCTCTGGTACCAGTTTCTTTTCAATCATTCTTTTAAAGATATAAAAGAGATAGCTTATGACTATATCGCCTGCATATTGAAAATGTTCTGCTCCAATACCCATGATGTCCGGGGCCTTACCCCGGTTAAGTCCGCTCACAGCTTTTGTAACATCTTCTATCGTTATAGTAACTGTTTGATTTTCGTCTTTAGATGTTATATCTTGAATTATCAAGAAATCCAATTCAACTTGTTTTTTATGTATTACATCAAACGATGGATCATCATCTGGTTTTGCTAGCGCTTGAAAGTACTGAAAAAACCCTTGTCTTATTTCATCCGAAGTTGTAAGAGATGAGTCATTCCAATAGATCTCCGATGTGTTAAGTTGATGATTATTACGTTGTTTTTGGATTAGTTTGTGAAACATTTTTGTATCCTCTTTGCTGGAGGCCATAATTTGTGAATACAGATTTTGCCTTTTTGTTGCCGCTTCTAGTCTTTGAACCTTACGAAATTTACTTTTTGTTTTTGATTTCCTAATACTTAGAGGATGGGAAGCTTCAGGTCTTCCTGCTTCTTTCCATTCCCAGAATGCTTTTTTCTTGTCATTAAGGTGGATCTTAATTTCCTCAGTTAAATGTCTTATACCCGATTTGGATTTTTTAGCTTGATGTTTCCCTGTGTAACTTAGGTCTACTGCGTGTTTTAAGACATAGCATAAATGTTGAATTGCTTCAATAATATCAAAAGTTGTTATCAACTCCATAGATGGTATCTCTAATCCATTTTCCACTATATTTTTATATTGGTCAATATCGACTTTACTCCAGTTGATTTTTTTGAGACATTCATTTTGCGATTTCGCACAGATCTTATCAGGTTTTTGATTTTTTTTTTTTGTTTAAGTAGCAATTTTGCCGAAGTAGCTACATGATCTGAAGTATTGGCTAAGTTTGCATCATTTATTCTTATATTAGATATATATTCCAAACTTTTTGACATAGTAATTATATAGTCTATCTGGGAGCCCATTTTACCACTTTCATGGGTGTAGGTATGTGCTATCGGATAGTGTTCTTTCAGTTGAAGATTATGAGATTTGCAAAATTCAATGAAGAGCTTGTCTCTAGCATCAGGATTCTGGGAATGGAGACTAGCATTCATGTCGCCACAGATAATTATATCATAGTTAAATCTATATTTATGAATGAGTTCTTGTATTTGGTCTAAATTGTCTTTATATTCTATGTTATATGAATTTGATCCTTTTGTAGGCAGATATACACAGATGATACAGAATTTAGTAGTTTTATTCTCCAATAGAGCAACTGCTATTCTAGTGTTGCCTTCTTTTGTTGGTAACATCATCGAGTTTATAGAATTGTTCCATAAAATACCACAGCCACCATACCCTCGCGCACGTTGAAATGGACTTATTGGGTCATCATCATCCACTGATTTCACAATGCCATTACAGTTTCCAAAGTTTTGCAAAAGGTGTTTTTCAAAATTAAAAAGCCAGTGTTCCTGGATACAAATTATGTCGTATTGTTTAATAAGGTCTTGTAAGTAAACATTATTAGCATTAAAGTTTTTTATATTGATTGTTACCAGATTTATACTGCACTCATCTAATGTCTCTGTATGTAGCTGGGCGTTTGGATGGTTTTGTATGTTGGTATCAGCATTGAGTAGTTGTTCGGTCTCATTATTACTTGATTGTTCAAGATTGGCATTATTTTTCTTCGCATTGGTTGGTAATATAATGTTGGTGTATTGTGCATTTCCATTAGCCCTGGTGTTATGGGCTGCCTCTGTTGAACTGTTACTATGTTCCTGGGCCGTGATTCTTTCCGTTTTTTGTGTTTGTGGCTGCCACTCTCTAAAAAACGGTGCGTGGTATGAGCTGTTGGTACAGACTGGTTTGTTGTTTTGGTCTCCAGATGATTGTTCTTAGGCACAGTTGCAGTTTCCTGGTTTATAGTAGTGTCTAGCAAACTGTCTAATTCTAAGTGTGGTGTGATGGTATCATTTTGATCTGATGTTGTCTCATCGCCCCTATCTTTATTCATTTGCACGTGTATATGTTCGGATGTGGGGTTAATGGTTTGATCTTGATCATCTGAATATTTTGATATGGAGTTAGATAACCCTTCTTCATTATTTCTATTTTCCATTTCGAGTAAGTCGATCATGTTGTTGTAAATTGCTGTATCATGACTAGTTTGTGTTTCCCTAAAGTAGGAATTTGGTTGCCATTCATGAGTACCCGCCAGAGACTGTTTTGACATTAGGTTACTAGGTTGTAAATTCCCTAATGGTGCATTATGGTATGTTGTACCTTTGTTGTAGCTTTTGTTATTTCTAATATTGGGTTTACTGGTGTTTCTCTGTTGTTTGTGAGACACGTTCTGCAATTCGATTTGACTAATTCTTTGCTTCAATATATCTATCTCTAATCTATGCACTCTGTCTATGCTATCAAGTTTGGATTCTAGAGTTTTAATGGCACAGTGATTCTGTACAAACTCTATACTGGCAGACGAAGATTTTGAATCAGTATTATGCTGTATTATTTGTTCACTACTTGCGTTTACTTTTTGTTGACAAGATTCTGAGTTATCCTTAATGCTTTGACCAGCAGCTAGTTGAATTTTCATGAGGTGGTTTGATTGTTGAAGTTCTTTAACTTGGGTTTCTAGTTTGGCAATGTAGGCTTTTCTTGCTGCAATTTGATTAATTTTCTCATTATAATCCAATTCTAATTTTTTTAGATCTTTTTCTTTCTTGTTTAGTCCTTTTTCTTTTTGGTTTAGGATTTGTTCTTTTTCTTTTAATTTTGATTCCTTCTCTGTAAGTTGTCTACAGCTTGTACATGAATTTATGAACGAGGTATTGTGGCTTGTAAGATTATCGGAGTTGTTACAGGTTTTTTGTACTGTTAGCGACGATATTGATGGTAAACTTCGTGTACATGGATAATCATCTTTTTCCTCCCTTGATTGAGTCTCTTGTACATGCGTAATTTGGTCGTCTTGTATCTTACATGTCATACATTGAAATCGTATTGTTTCATCTGATTCTAACTCTTGTATTTCTTGCAGTGAAATATCTAAGCATTTATAATGGTACCAATTTGTACACTGTGAACATTCTACTGCTTTGTCGTCTGCAAGTACAGGGTCCACACATAGAGGGCATAAGCAGACCAATTCATCTTGGTTTTCAGGAATATCCACGGAGTCTTTGGAATCATATTGTATCATTGATGTAGATTGTTGTCTGATTTTTGGCTCCTCATCTGTTGATGACACAATATATGCTATCTGGTTTACCGGTGTTCTGTTTTCTTTATGACTGCTTATTTTACTTTTGCCCTCTCGGGATTTTTGTTTGTTTTCAGAACGGAATGATGCTAAAGCTGTCTCAATTTCCTTATTTAATTGATCAAGCATTGATTTGTTACATTGTATTGTTCGGATAATCTTTGGCAGGTGATCATCTAAAAAGGTTAACTTTGCTTCTCTGCCATTTGCCAAAATTGTAGATGTAGTGTGGTATAAATTAAATGTGTATTTATTTGATTTCCCAGCAGAGCCATTTTTCAATCTATTTTTAATTCGGAATACTTCTTCCGTGATCAGATTTGTTTTATCTTTATTCAGGGTTATCTCAGCAATATAACTCTCATTAACCATGTTAACATCAAAGAATGGTTTACATGCTTTCTTAAACAGCTCATATGTAGCAGTGCTTAACTTAATTACTATATTATTTCCAGCTGCAATTTTTGTTTCCATCAGGGGTCTCTGACAGGCCTCAAGTTTTTTTTCGATTGCCTTATCCCTATTTAGGTTATAATTTCGTTGTGCATTATGATGGAAATGTGTATTACTTGGCGATGCTAGATGTGCAGGCATGTGGCGTATTCTTTGCGGTCTACTGAGACAAGAATCTATTACCTGCCTGTCTGCTTCAGCCATGTTTATTTTATTAATTTTCTATTCCTGTTTGGTAATTGATAGCGTGGTTGTGTCCACACTATTTTGGTATAGCAGACTTATTATCCCAGAATTGAGTCTAACAATTAGCGTGGTTGTGTCCACACTATTCAAAATGTTACAGCGATTGTGATATGTTAAACCTGATAGCTAGCGTGGTTATGTCCACACCAGATATGAAATAAACAAATTAATAACTATTTACACTAAATTGTAAGTATGGTTTTGAGTCTAGCAGTTAGCGTGGTTGTGTCCACACTATTAAAATTTAACTTTTAAAATCATGAAGTTGAATCTGATAACTAGCGTGGTTGTGTCCACACCAGAATGAAGTGACAATTAACAGTGAGTTATACAAACAAGCTAAACATGATTCCGCCCCTTTTTTGAATTTTATTCCTACTTTATAGCCTCATCTACAGCAGAAAAAATAGAAGAGAAGAGAAAAACACTAGCGCGGTTGTGTCCACACTAGAACCCTAACCAAATAGTTTTTAAAATAATTTAGACAATATCATAAATGTTTTATAAATTAAAGCCAGCAATCTAGGACTATTTGTTTAGCCAATTTTCGTAGCCACACTCTTGATAGCAAGTTATTGGGGTGTATCCCGTCAGTGAAGAATTTCAAATTTAGGGCTCGTTTGGTGCTTAATGCCTGTCTATCAAAGGATCTGCGCTTACTGTTTGTATATAAGCATCTATTAAGATTTGGTGAATATACTCCGTGTTCTCTATTCAGAGCCTCTGTCTTTTCATTAAGTGTAACAATGGCCTCCAAAAGTTGACGGTCTTGACCTTCAAATTTATATGGTTCAGGATGGTGTGCCCTAGTCTGGTTATAAGTTACTATCGAATATATTGGTGTATCTAAAAAAGTAACTTTGGAGCCAGGAAATTGTTGTACTAGATTAACGATTTCTCTGTACTGACTTATTATTTGCTCAACAGTTTCAGTTGGATTTGCTGCTAAGGAAATACTACCATTTTTATCCTTGTTGGTAAGGTTACATGTGCCACACCATACGTATAGGTGTATTTGGCCCAGTAATGTTATCTTATTGGCCAAATTAGTTCTTAACCATTCTACACGGTTTTGCACTGTGGCTCCTTTTGTACACCACCACACAATACTACTCTCTACTATGTTGCTATTATATGTTACTACATTTTTCAAATAATCCCCCTTGCTATCAGATAGTACTACTGGAATGAGAATTTTTTGTGTTGTAGGATTGTCAAATCTAGTGGCCAAATAATCTCGGAGCTTCTTTTCAGTCATTAGGTTGTATTGATCAAGTATTTACTACCTAAATAATTATCACAATACACAGTTAATTAATACTTTATCCATAGAGAAGGTAATATATGACAGACACGACACACAAAAAAGAGGGGGGGTTAAAAATACACGAGACCAATTGTCAGACTTGCAAATTATGTACAGACTATCATATTGTTTACACTTACCACCTCTGGAACAAAGGCGCCGCCTATTGGGAGACGTCGTGGGTGTCCTTTATTAAATTATTTTTACTGGGCAAATAGCGGTAAATAGACATTTGACCTTTGTGGAAGGGTCGGGGCAGCTTTAAATTCACCCTGTGTCATGCATCTGCCATCAAATTGTCAGATCTTTAGCGCCATTACGCCAAAAATTGTTGACTGGGATAGTAAAGTAGTGTTATATGGCTGTTGGGCATGGTCAGTTTGTTGTACTTTGTATCCGGAATAATGTACTTGTTTATACCGTTATTGTACGGAGTTGTAGATAAGATATAAAAATATGGAAAATGTGCTTCTTGTTTCTTGTGGATTTACGGCCAACTCATTGCTAATTCCCCGAGCAAACACTAGCTCGTTACATGGTGGAGAACCCTAATTCCCGGATAAACAGAAATCATAGGTTTGATGCATTTAAGAAATTATTTTATATTTGAAACTTTGATTATCGCATCGATGCTGGATATCATGTTTCGCCAAAAAGTTCCCCAAAGGAAAATGGAAAGCACATGTTCGAAAAAAATCGGTACAAACTAACTGTATATAGTCATAACTGTAAAATAATAATTTTTGTTGTGTTTTTTGTGCAACTGAATGCTATGGAGTGAATATCAAGATGGATAAGAACTTTAATTCGACTTTGTATGCTGGAGATTTACATCCACACGTCACAGAATTCATACTGTTTGATTTGTTTTCAAAAGCAGGTAGTGTTAAAAGTATTCGAATTTGTAAAGATAGAGAAACAAAGAAAACTCTTGGGTATGGGTATATTAACTTTGCAACCAACCGAGCTGCAGCAAATGCTCTGGAGAGTTTGAACTTTGAAATCATCATGGGTAGACATGTTAGATTAATGTGGTCACACAGAAATCCTGCTTTAAGAAAATCTAGTGCTGCAAATCTTTCTGTTAAAAACTTACAAAGTATCAGTAGTAGAACTTTATACGATGTGTTTTCTGTGTACGGTTGAATTTTGTCTTGTAAATTAGTGTGCGAGGGTCGAAAATCGAAAGGATTTGGTTATGTACAGTTTGAAAAAGACATTTCAGCGAGAATTGCTATTCAAACCTTAAATGGCATAAATTGGAATGGACAAGAAGTTAATGTTACACGTTTTAAAAGTAAAAATGAGAGGCAAATAGAAACCAGTCGTTCATTAAGTACAAGTCCTGTAAATAAGTCCAATATAATTATGGATATGACAAATGAAGATATATGTGTTAACATAATGTTGCCTTCTTTTTCACATGTTAGTGGAAATGATTGCATTTCTACATCCAGTTTGTTCACATTGATTACCGACGGAACCGACAGTGTAATTGAAACCTTCAACAAAGAAAATATTCCAAATGATAGAAATAATACTTAGTTAAGTAATGGAAATGATAGCATTTTCAAATCCGGGGAAACAACGAAGTCTAACATAAAGCATTTCAGGTTGCACTTACCAATTAAAATTTGGGACCAAATTTTGGCATGACAAAGAAAATGTAAGGCAGGTTTTAGGCTTCCTTTTGTGTTTGTTTTAGCTCTGATGTCTATACATGTATATATATTTCAAA
>JARWCS010328332.1:0-12333 GCA_034783895.1 Geukensia demissa | reverse complement strand
ATTCTACCGAGTTCGAGTCATCAGAGGTAAAACTACATGAATTCAATGGGAATTTTGCCGGGACCAAGTAAATACCTTGAGTTATCCGAGATATCGAGACAACCGAGTTCGACACAACGAGGTTCGACTGTATATAGGAATTAGTGTTTCGATTTGTCTGTCTGTCCACATATCTTGTAAGCACATCTCCTGAACCATTCAATCTATGTCAATGGAACTTTTCATGGACATAAACTACAATGAGTAGATATTTATATAGGAAGGAAATTGATCTGGTTCACTCCAGGGGCAGATAATTCACTCTGGCTGTTCATCTGTCCACATACCTTGTATGTTCATCTCCTCCAATACTGTTCAATGGCTTTCAGTGAAACTTTACATTAACATAAGAACCAATGTGTAGACATGCATATAGGAAGGCAATTCATCTGGTTCATTCCAAGGGCAGATAATTCACTCTGCTGGTCTGTCTATCCACATACCTTTCAAGTTCAACTTCTAGTAAACTGTTCAATTGATTTCAATGGAACGTTACATTGTATGCACATCTCCTTCTGCTGTTTAATGGCTTTCAATGAAGAAATCTTACTATGAAAACTCCACCTAAACCTTTCAATGGCTTTCAGTGAAAATATGAAGGAATTTCATCTCTGCTCATTCCAAGGACAAATTCTGTCTGAAGAACCAGCATGGTGGAGTCTGGGTATCCTTGAGTATATGTGGGGCTCCACTATCCATGTCTTGTTTCTGGGTGACTTCTCAGAATACTTGGTGTGAGCATTTCATTCTCTGGTGTACATGTCATATTCCATAAGTCCTTGGTTCTATTTTAAGGGTCCAAGTTAGATGTTCCTGTTGTGGTACATTTATTCTTTTGATTAATAAGAATGCAGTTTAACATTATATTTTTGTGCGGCATTTTACAGCTTGCTTTACAATATGGATCTTTGTCCATTGTTGAAGGATATAAAAGATATTTGTATGTTGGACTGTAATAATTGGCTGTCTTATTGACAATCATACCACATCTCTAACATGTTGAATTGTTTCTGTTTGGTTATATGCCTGTAAATGTCTTAGTTCAAACATGCCTAAAATTTAATTAAAGTAAAACCTGATATTACATCTGTTAAAACTTTTGGAAGATCCTCACCATCTTTACCGCTCACTGAACATTCTTTCCTCGCTTTATCTCACTTTTTTATGGCCTGTTTTATATTCTTACCTTGTAGTACCTGAAAGATCAAAGTAATTACACCTGAATCACCTGTACTGTGTTACTCAATCTGTCAAGTAATAACATATTGTGGTATTATATTTGACACTTGATTGTGCTGGGTTTTTTTTTCAGTAACTATGATGTCTCTGGCTTGTTGCTACTGGTGAGGATAGTATACGAAAGGGAAGATAGGCTCTGTTTTCTGCTATATATTAACCTGAATGGTCTTAAGGGCAATGTGTGGTTTTTTTAATTTTAGTACACTTAAGTCTTTCCCATATGATTTCAGGAACATTTTACAGTAATCCACTCCATTTATGAGCTTGAAAATATCATTAGTTCAAAGACATGTCATGTGACAGGATAAGTTGCATGTTTAATGACAGTCAATGTTTTTTTTAGTTATTGAACTACTCTTGGACACAGGGATTTTGTAAGGCTTGATATTATCTTGTTACTGGTAAATTTAAATTCTGAATAAATAGACCTCTGGAGAGTACTTGACCAAGGGAGACAATTTAATCCTATTTTAACATGCGAGTCATTGGCATTTTGTTAGATGTTATATTTTAGAAATGTCTGTTAAAGGGGTTGGCTAATGACAAGTTAGTGAACTCCACCAAGTTCATGTCTGATGAGAATTTTTTCTTTGATAGTAAAATTACTATTTTGGAAAAGTATTTTAAAAGATCTGATAAATTTATTGAAATTGACTTGCAGTGTGTCTGTCATTTAGTATATTTTGGAAGTTTTGGGATTTCTAAAGCAGCAATGCTTTTAAGTTTGAGAGGTAAAAAAACTGCCATTGCAAGACTTGTAATCATGGTTTTATATGTCTATTGAAATTAGAGCACAAATGAGTCAAATGGGGAATTCAGGTGAAATGAAGAAGCAGCATTTTTGTAATTTTTTTACCAACTGCATTTTTGTACATGTTGTAGGTGACATCTGCCAGAAACTGTTAGATATAATAATGAAATTGATAGGTCAGATGCTCCTGTTATCATTATAGATATCTTCTTTATTGTACTGGTTTCATGCTCTTTGGCCCAAATATCTGTCTAAGCAGGTGATAATACACCTGGCCTGCAATACTTTTTTGTTATGTGAAGATTGACTTGGCATGATTTGTATTGGTTTTTAATAGAATATTTAAGTTTTTTCATGGCAATGTGTTATAGTGTTTGGCAGTATTTTCACCAATGGCTACTACAGTGTTTCCTGTTTATGAAACAAGAAACTGACCCCTATAGCAGCATTAAACATGAGTCATATAAATATTTCTATAGAAATGATAAATTTGAGATTTTTGATGGGACAAAACACTATATTGGATTTTTACAGGTATTTTAAGTGACATGGAAACACATCTACTTGAAGAGAATTTGACTACTGTATTGATTCTAACTCTTTAGAATTCCTTCTGTGAAGGGAAACATACATTTTAAACAGATATTTGATGTGAAAATGATATTTGTTAAAGTTTGACAGTATTTTTCATTTGGCAAGTTAAACAGTTGTATAATTTTATTGACTTTCAGATCATTAAATTCCAAATTTGTCATTTAAAGCATACCGAAGATCAGACAGGTCAATACTTTGTTCAGTTAACATAATCCTATAGAAAGTTAAAATCAGTCAGAAACTGAAGCATATGAAGAATTCTATATAGCAGAACATTTTGTTTTAGCTTTTTAGTTGTTTCTATGCCCATTAAGGACATAAGGAATGGATACTTGTTTTGTGATGACTTTAAGTGCTTTGACCAATCTACTAAATGATTTGTTTCATGAAGACAAGCCTCCATTCAGAGTTATGGAACTTTGCTTATAACAAAAGTTACTTTTAAGCTAGTGATTTTGCTTTGATGAAACTGTATCAAATGTTACATGTACTATGGAGTTTGAAGATTTATATATATTAAGTTTGCTTTAAAATAACATTGATGAACAAATCATAATTTTTGTTAATAGTTATTTGATTCTGTAATTTGTGTTATTTTTAGTTTGACAGTTTCGAAAGTATTGGATTCTACACGTCTGAAAGGTGCTCTTTTGATGGATAGGTGAATTTTGAAAATGTGTTTTAACATATTTGTTAAGATGTAGGTGCCTTATAATTTGTTTGTTCATCTGTCTCAACAGTTTATTGTGGGGTAGAGTATGAAGGAATGGTTTGATATTTGGTTCTAAGTTTCTCAGTAATGTGTTGTATGGTGTATTTCTTATTTGGGTTTGTGGAATGTGGCTGTTTGCCTATTCTTCCACGATACTACTTCCTGTTTGTGGGTACTTTGAACCAGTGTCTGGGTCCTCTATCATGTCTCTCATCTTGTTTTTTTTTTAAGGATGAGTAAATAAATCTCTGAATTTAATGTTTTAAAATTAAACTGGCTTCTATTTAAAATTTAGATTTTTATGGTACATTAGATTTGATTAAAAAGCTTGGTTTTAAGTTGTCTTTTATTTAAACAGTCACACAATATTTTTGTTAGTGATTTAGACAGTGAATTCATAGAACATGTAATACTGGAATGATTTAAAATACTGTATATAATATATAAACACAGAGAAAATATTTTAATCCAGTTGACTTAGGATAGTAAAACAAACAATAGGTTAGGTCATTTGTTTGGATTAGAATGTTTAAAATAGAGAATTTAATGATTCTCTGGAATTTAGATGACTAAATGGGCATTATAAGAGGATAACATAGGTCATTTATTTAACTTTTTTGGATTAAACTACAGTTTGGGGGGTTGGTACAATGAAATGTATTATTAGAACCTGTCTGTTACATAAACCAACAAAATGTGTTACTTCAAAAATCAAATATGTGTATTTCCATATGGAAACATTTAGAAAAAAGAGATGCTGTTAGATTTTCAATGACACAGCTATTAAATGTGTATTAATTAAAAACATCTACAGGTTACCTAAGACCTTTAATCTTCTTTCCATTATTATTTTAAATTACTGTAAATTTAGAAATTAATGTGATGTTTTACTATTGCGAATAATGTGTCGGAGTGATAATGGCAAAAATATGAATTCGCATTCCTATATCTGTTAAATATAATTGCAAACAGGTTTTCTGAAAATTGCAATAATTCATCTTTCATTTTGGAGTGAGCTTTCAAAATCACAATAATTTCTGAATTTATAGTACTGTATCAGTCCTCATTTTGATGGAGTTTGCTTGCAAAGGCTATGCTGGAAACAGAATGTAAAATTTGGATTGGATTTTTTACATGACATGACTGTATGTTTCATTGATTTTACAGCCAAATAGGCAGTACCAGTATGTAAAAATACATGAAATATGCATGTGGTTGCATATAGGCCTGAGAATTGTAAAATTAGTTTCATTTTGATTATTTTGTTTAATTTTTTAATATAAATAGTTGTATTATAAAAATAATTTATGTTGCCAAATTAAATTAAGGTATAACACCCACTATGTCTGGGTTAGATAAAAATCTACACATTGACTTGCCATATTTTCAATATATTAGAGTTATTTCCCTTGTTAAAAAACTGCAACCATAAACTTTTTGGCTTTATTTCATATAGATTTGCTCATGAAAGCCTTAAGATTTATAAGATTCATAAGCTTAAATTCAGTCATCATGTAAAAATGTTAAGGTGATTACAAGCTTAAACCAATATTATGTGCTAAATACTGAAAAAAAAAATGCTTTAAACTTTTTTTAAGCTAGTTTTTTTGAATTGTTAAATGATCTCTGATCAAAGAAATTGTCCTTTTTGTCTGTAAGGGGCTTAGGAAACTCTTAATCACTTGCTTATACTGTTAAAACTTGTTGTGTCAAATCAGTATTATAGATATTTTATTGATGACCGATCAAAAGGGAGGAATTTTTTAAATGGACATGTTTCATTAATTCTGTCAACATATTTAAGTTAAAGGTTACTAAAAGTTTCGATTTTGTGTACATAAATAATTTAGAATATGTATGTAAATAGATTCAAGTGGTTTATAATTGGTCAAGAGCCATGATATTGATGTACCTAAATTTTAAAGATAAACTAGTTTAGTTAAACATTCCTTGGAAAGTTACATAGAATTGTTTATATAAAGTGTGGATTGCGAGTTGAAATAAGTCTTTTGGAGTTAGATTCTGCATGACTCAAAGCAAATATGTATACTTAATGTTGAAATGTCTTGAACATTAGATGTACAATTAAACTAGAACAATTTCAATGTAAGGATATGTATTGCTGCAATATATAAGTATGAATAATGTGCTTGTTGTGTCACATTGTTAATATGTTTGGACCTTAAAAGAGCATTGTGATGGCAACAGCCTCATTGGATCCTGTACAACAAGGGACAGAGCTGGTCAGACGAAGGAGTAATGTATATACAGAAATGTACGTCTAAAACATGAAAAAAAAATTTTTTGCAGAAGCTATTTAAGCTATAATAAAAAATTCCTAGATTCTCATCGAATTTTTAAAAAATTTAGAGCAAAAGGACAAATTTTATCTTTATTTTCATCATTTTAGGGAAAATTATGTAAATATGACAGAATTTGCCAACAAATGGGCAAAAAGTCAAAATAAATCTTTATGAGGGGGTGGGGGTGCTAATCAGATTGAGGCAGGACAAATGAGAATCTAGGATTTTTTATTTTGGCCTTAAATAGCTTCTGTATTAAAACTTAGTTGTTAAAAACTGTGATAATGGAATCTAAACAAAATTTTTAATACCAAATATATATATACACTTGTACCATTCCTTGGGATCCAAAACAGTGGTAATTTACAAGTGATTTATGTTCAGGGAGAGGGATTTTTTTAAGGCATGATGATTTGTAGAGCACAGGTTTGTTGAAGATACAGTTTTGTTTGTCAACATTTTGCAAATGTCAACTTGGGAATTAAATTACATAGGTTGGATTGATTTCATGTGGGTAGGTTAAGTGTACTTTAGTGCTCAAGTGCACAAAACAAAATGTAAAATATATTCAAGCAAAATGGAGGTTTCATAATTAATATATTTCATTTATAAAGAGAGACTGTCCCGCTGTGTAGGACGTTAATAACTTCCAAACACTCCCCCCCCCCTATAAAGAGAGAGATGTGTTTTTCTCTTGTTTGTTCCACATACCTTGTAAGCAATGGGCTTACAAGGTATCCTTTTCCTAAACCGTTCAATGGATTTCAATGAAACTACATGAACATAAAACAAAATATGTAGTAATTTGCTCATAGGAAGGAAATTCAGCTCTTTCCAAGGGCAGATAATCTATGGGTAAATGGGAGTATCTTTTGTGATTTTTGCTCCCAGTATGTCTTGTATTAATATTAGTTTCAACTTCTGGAACTTATTTCTGCTTAAAATTCTAAATTTGTAAAATCATGTCTGTATTAAACTTAGTCAAGTCCTTTACAAAAAGTTCTTTATTTTATCTTGATGAAAATTGGCTTGTTATAGGGAATAATCTTTTTTTGGCTTTTTTTATTTTCACAGAATTGTCATGTGGAAAATGTGAAAAAAAAATACCTTAACTTTATCTAAGATAAAAGAATATAATATTTTTTGCTTCAGAAATTTTTTCCAGGCATGTTTTTGGAGCCATACATCCACTTCCGTTTCCCAATTACTGTAAAGGTATTAGTATTCGGGGATTCCAATTATTGCGGAAACATATTTTGAGACTTTTTCACGGCTTGAAATTTTTGCTTTTCTTACGGATTTTGTAGTGATTCCAAGGTAAAAATTGATGTTTCGCAGGTATGAATTTTCGCGATAAAGTTTGTCTGCGAAGGTAGCGAAAATTAAAACACCGCAAATATTGCTACTTTTACAATAAGTTTTGGCTAGCCTTACGGTAGAGAAAAACGGAGTAATTCACTGATCTAGAGGTGGAATACCACTCCTTGTGAAAATTTCTTAATAATATGCATATTTTTCTTGCTTTTGGTCTATACCTGAGTTATGTGTAGCTGAAATTAATATAACAGAGAATATGGATTCTGAGTCATGAAACTGCTGTATTCTGAAAGTTTTATACAGAGCTTATAGCAAACACTTTGATCTGAACTTAAGAATTTCTCACCTTCAGGTGTATTTAATGTTCAAACATTCTAGTTAATTGAAAAATCAGCTATTGAGAATTTCACATTCGATTTAACCATGGAATGCTTTTTGAGAGGTTTTTTTCTTTTTCTTTTTACTTTAATTGAAGTTTTGTACCATATGTTATGTGCATTGAATTATAAGATTGTTGTTAAATTTGAATGAATTGTTTGAAGTTCTTTCACAATGCAACAGAAGTGTTGAATTTTTACTCGTTTTTGATTGATTTGTTTAAAATGAACCATTTGATATATTTATTTTTTCAGTATTATTGGTAATATTATACCATATATTGCACAAGGCCTTTAAAGTGTTTTTCAAACAGAAACTCTCACACTGTTTTTCAAGTGTGTAAGTGATTTGTCAGAGAATTTGCTCAACTTTTGTAGGATTTAGTACAGTTAATTTAGTGACCATTATAAAATTAATTGTAATAATCAGTAATAAATTAAAGATTTTTTACCAACAAATTAAGATGCTAAATGGTAACTATGTACAATGTAAATCTGTTTATCAGCAGTTTGGTAATTTTCCTTTTGATTTTGTTGCCTGATATATCCAGTACTATAGGCGTGCATGAATCTACAGTCTTGATACTGGAAAATATAAGGCAAGTGGTCATGTTATGTTGATTGTGACATTGCCAATAAAAAGAATAACAGATGTTTTAAAGGTCTCGCTGTGTCACAGCTGCCCTATCAAGCTCGCTGAGATACTGATGACAATTTCAGTCTCAACCTTCAAAACGTCTGTTATTATAGAGATATGATTGTGATAAGGAATGATTGTCAAGGCTGCCTCAACATCTTCAGTTTACTCATGAGCCTTTAACAGTGGATTGATTGATTTATTGAATGGTGCTTAATGTCCAGCAGCAAATATTTCATGCATATTTAAGATGAGAGCATATTAATGAGTGATCATGAATGAACGGTGCTTTTACCAGATTGACACGTTAAATCAGATTATTAACATGCTAGCACATGAAAGCAGGCATGCCACTTTACCCAAAAGCATTATTCTGACTCTGGACCGACCAGTTTTTGCTCTTACACCTAAATGCTACATGCTAAGCAGAGAAGCAGCAAATGCCAATTTCAATGTCATTGGTTTGACCTGGCAGGGATCAAACCCACAACCTTCTGCACTAGAGGTGAGCATGTTAACCATTACACCACCGAGGCGGTCTCCTTTGTTTGACCTAGCCAGGGATCAAACCCACGACCTTCTGCACTAGAAGCAAGCATGCTAACCATTACACTACTGAAGCGGTCTTTAAAACAGTGGACATAGTTACAAACCATTATAGAATGAAGTTTTATGTAAAATAATAGCTGGGCAGGGACCCATATTAAAGTGCAAATTAACATTGTATTTCTCTACCAAGAAAGATAAGGATTATGAATACTATCATCAATATTCATGGCAACACCCTTATTCAATAATTACCTCATGCTGTTGGTTTTACTGAGAATTATTTTTGATATTTTTATCAATATTACAGGCACCAATTGACCTTCTCTACTACATAGGTAAAATTTGGACGTACAAGCTGGTTTTTGATGAAAAATGTTGCCATGGTACACACACATTCAAAATCTGTCCTACACCTATGCAGTAGTATGCTGTCATATCTAGTACCATTTCAGTACATGTAGTTTTATAAGGATGATAAGATGCTTTTCTATTTCTTGCTGACCTCATGTTATATGAAATCAGGGTTATTATTTTTTGTCTTTATTTAATGGATATTTTTTGTCAATCAGAAAACTTGGTTTTTGTTAGTCTTTCTGTTGAATTGATGTTTATTTTGCTGACTTGTAATAAAACAGGAGGCTCATCAAGAAAACTTCCCACACGTATAAAAAACCATTTAATTAATCTGATATGCATGTTTTAGCAAGTTATACCTTTTACAGACTTATTTGATGTTTGCAGACAGGTGACAAAAATTACATAAAATTGTCATTATTCAATTATATTTTTAATGATATCATGAGTTGTATGTCTCTTCCTTTTGTAAAAGCTGTAAAAGGCAAAAACCACAGTACTACTTATTCAGCCAGGATTCAAAGGATCTTTTTCAACCCCAAGGTTTTAAAAATGAATATAACTTGAAAAAATTAAAAATGTAAGATAAATTAATCTTGGTGATTTTACCTTCATTAATATTTAATATACATATTCATTAAACATAGAAACTTAATTTTCTACAGAAATTTTTTTTGAATGGGACAGACAAGTTCCTGTACTGCCCCTCGACATACTCTTACCACATGTTACAATAATAAAAGATGACATGGAACATCCTTTGAAGTTTGATTATTGCACACATTTTTTGGCTACTGTAGGTGATATATGTGTGTGAGTCAGGTTTAATTATGTTTACCTATACCCCCAATTAATTACCTGTGTTTACCTGAGTTGTCAAAGCTGCACATACCTGAAGGATGTAGCTGTCTGGAGATTAAGCCAATGCTTTTGTCATTCACATTTTTTTCATAAAATTTTGAAATATGTGGCGTCAGCAGAGAAATTATGGAATTTTGACATTGATTTTTAGCTAAATAAAGAAATGGACTATGTTAAGATACAGTATCAGTAGTGGTTATAGTATGAAGATGTTAATTGTCAGTTATGTAACTTATTATAGAAGTTGATCTTATCTACTGGAATGTATTAATCTGATAATTATAAAAATAATTTGGAAAAATATGTTGATTATAACCTACCACTAAGAATTGATATGGAGGAATGGATTAATTACTTCTTGTGTAATATTTCTCATTAGGAACAGGTGTCATTGTTTGTTGTTAAATTACCAAAGATTTGTATTGGACATTACAGTTTTTATGGAACATCTAGTTATTTTTGTGATAAAAACAGTCAGTTTGCTAATTTAATTAACTAAAGCTTTTTTTCTCTTTGGATCAAAATTTATGATTTGGATAATAAAAGTGAATAAAAAGGCCTTTAATTTCAATTTACCCTAAACAACAAGAAGTGAGATGACAGTGTATTGTTAAGTATGTACGTTCTTATGGCTTATTTCTGTGTGAGAAAGGATCATGGTCATTATGAAACAGGAAGACTGTCTGGATATAGACCTAAATCCAGGTTAGTTTGTCTTGCTTGTAGGGTGGGTGGTTTGAAAAGACACCTTATGACTTACTGAAAATTTTATGTTAATTTTTCTATCATCAAATAAAATTAAATAATAGGATCTATATGTTTTTAGCTGATTGAATTTTTCTGTTGTTTTTATTTTAAAAGTGGATTGAGAGTTTATCTGATGTTTTCATATTAACTGGTTAAAAAAAATTCAAAGCAGCCAATCAAAAACTGAAAGTGACTTTGTTTTTAATATATTATATTAAATTGCTAGATATGATTGCCCTCTCAGCCCAGTTTTTGTTTTATTGGAACAAAATATAGCCAGCAACTAGCAACTTTGGTCATTTTTTTCTCATAGGCTGGTTTTCACAAAATTTTGACTACTCTGTTTTCCATAATCCTGCAACATTTATAAAAAGTATCATATATTTCACGTGTTTGGATCTCTTCCAATACATATTTACTTTATTTCAAATTGATTTGAAAGGCCTTGTTGTTTGTGGCCAAATAGGGCCTTATAGCACTCAGTCCTTTAGTTTTCTTATTACAAATCTGCAAAGGGGACTTATATATTGAGATGTAGTTTTTTCTACCAAATTTCCAAATGCAATTCTCATTTTTTTGCAATACTTGAAATCTATAGTTAATTTCTGAATTTACTGTATTGTTTGAGACTGACAGTATTCATACAGAAGCTATAGACACTCCTACAGGTAGTCTAGTCAAGTATATTACATGTCCTATTGTTAGAACATAAATCTGATGGTGATTTGTTCTTTATCATTATGTCAGCGATATTTTATCTGTCTCAGAAATCAGGAAATGATTTGCTTGTTGTTTGTATTACATGTATTACATACCATTTACATTTTTGTCAGACATTTTCCCTGTTCTTGGTTGTTGTTAATTATAGAGATGATGAAATATCCTGTGTCATCCATTTATCATACAGAAATAGAATTATTATATCTCGTATACAAATATGTTGGCATTAAGTTTTAGTTGAAGGTCAGCATTTATAGTCAGATAGGTGGTTTCATTTTTTTTCAAACCTTTTCAGTCACTATCCTTATAATTGAAAACACATTTGTTTTGAATCCATTTATAGTATGACAATTTTTTTTCTGAAAGACATACATTGCATGCTGAAGAAATCTTTAACAAGCAGAGATATTTTTTATTGCAATACACATTTGGATGAATATACTGCTCAGTACATTTTCTTTTTAATATGTGGACCAGTTATTTGCCCGTTTCTGTAAGGAATTATCATTAAGAAATTCTTGCAGCTGAGCAAAGCTTTTGCTTACTGTGACAGCAGAGACAATGTGGTATTTTAAAAGCATCTTCCTTTATCCAGAATATTTTGAACATTTGATGTAAAAAAGTAACTTTTTGATGTATATTGTCAGGCTTGAAGCATTGATGGGCCTTGACCGAAGTCATATACAAGATGAAACATTACGGCATGCTTCCTGGTATCAAGCTGGTATTCCAAGGTATATCCCTTTACAACAGAGTTATAGCATTAATATGTCTGTTTGAGAGGAGGTTAGAATGTTGAATCCAGTGGATGTAGTTGTTACATTTGAATATCATCACTTAATTTTTTGGGGGGCCTTTTAGTTTGCTGTAGGGTGTGGATATGTGTCCATTATTGAAGACAAACTGTAGTTGCTTGTAATTTACACCATTTTGGATGGCTGTCTTTTCAACAGTCATACCACATTTTCTTGTCTCTTCAACAGTCATACCACATTTTCTTCTGTCTTTTCAACAGTCATACCACATTTTCTTCTGTCTCTTCAACAGTCATGACACATTTTCTTCTGTCTTTTCAACAGTCAGACCCCATTTTCTTCTGTCTCTTCAACAGTCATACCACCTTTTTTTTGTCT
>JARWCS010328321.1:0-12334 GCA_034783895.1 Geukensia demissa | reverse complement strand
ATGGTTTTAATGCAAATGTTATGTTGGAAACTGATTGACAGGTGAGCGATGACAGGCTCCTGGGAGCCTCTGGTTTTAAGTAAGTTCTTTGGGTTAAATTGTAGTGATGTATTTAAAGAAGTCTGTGTTATTAAATGCAACAGTATTGTTTAGATCACAGTAAGTATTATTAGATTTATCTATCAAATCAAATTTAGTAGGATCTTCTTGTATTTTTTATAGAATGACAAAGATGAGGAAGATAAATTGTTGTGTACATCCCCAAGTTCTGCAAGAAGTGGAAAAACAGACTCCCCAACGAACCTTTCTAGAACCAGCTCAACTCATCCACATTCCAGGAAATCTAATTGTTCCACACCAGTTGCCTCCAGTCCTCCCTCAGGAAGTGGTATTGCCAGTCCACATGTTATAGCATTACAGGTACTTACATTACACACAATACAAAAAATTGTAATTTTTTAAAAGTATTCTATGAAAATCAATATAAAAATCTCAAAGTATAAAGTCAAAACTTCTGTTATCATGAGCATAATGTAAATGGACAAAAGCATTACAAGAAAATGCACGATTTATAGCTCAAATAAGAATTCATTAAAATTTTGGTAAATAGAATACTTGAAATTAATTAATTAGTGGAATTGGTTAACCTGAATAGATACATAAGCAATCATCTGAAGCAATCAGAACAACACATATCAGAAGCTCTGTGGTTCTTTTTGGTCATCCTTGTTTGTTCCACCAACAAAATTTGCTACCACAATAAACCTGAAATATTGTTGAAATATTATTTATTCCCAACCATACAAACACACAGTGTTTAAATACTTCTGTATTGTTGAAAATTTCTATATGAAAATATCCAACATCAGATATACATGTAGACCAAGACTGTTGGAGAAATAGGGAGAAAATGCCATACCAACACCAAAATGTTAAGTGTTCATCATGAATGTTACAAAAATGAAAGAATTTCTGACAAGAATCTGTATTTGAAAACACTTGCAATATTTCAGGTGACATTTGTATCAGTAAATGTCTGACATAGTTTTTCCAACTCTTGACAATGAAATTTCACAACTGTATGTCTATGTATGTATATATGGCATAACATTTTATATAAAAATCTAACATTTTCAGTTTTCTACCTACCAATCAAAGCTAGAATGCATTAGCTGTTTCGTTTTAGTCCTACATTTGTTTCATCAGAAGATTGGATTCTTGAAATCTTCAGCTCTATCACATTTGATATCTATAATTTCTAGTTTATATAATTATTAATGAAAAAAACCAATTAAATTCAATGAAAAATCGATTATGCTTTTCTGATTATTACAAATAATTGATTATGAAAATTTGTCAGTTGCCAATTTCTTCATACAATGCTTAACTTTTTGTAGCCAAATACTTGAAGTTAAAATAACTGTACCTAGGCATGGCAGTATGTAAGCTGTAACAATTAGAAGATCGACAAAATTGAAGGTTGTAGAGCATTGAAAAATAGAATGCCATAGTACATTTATTATTTCCAGCCAGGCCATCTTAGTCATAGGGTCAATAAACCAGAGTATTCAACATTATTTACATTTTTATTAGATATTAAACAATCAGGATTACTACCATAAATGGATTGAGGTCATGAAGGTCAAATGGCCCTAAAACTCTTCATATTTGTCTGGGTAAAAATCTAAGCATGGATATTAAGGATATTGGAAATTTGAATATAATCCCAAAGTCTCATCAATATACTATGCTAGGATTTTTACCCGCAACCAAATGAACTTTTCATACCTTAAATAATAGAATTCAACATTTTAGCAAAATATGTGAAATTCTTTTAAAACATTGTTAAATAAACCTAATTGATGATTTAAATATGTCTAAAAATTAAAATTGGAACCTTTTTAATTTTAAATTTTTGAAGTATATACAAATTCAGGATACATTTCCGTTTTTGGTAGTGTTTTTGACTGTTTAAGGATATAAACCACCACTTGTCCATTCTGCAGTACAGTGTACTTCACTGTTTTGTTATGAATTCTTATTATCAGACTGCACTTTTTATTCTTATGCCAAGTTTGTTAAAAGAGCAGGCATATTTTTGGTGCCAAACATTTTTATTTTAATATTGATTTTTTTTTGCAGCAACTTTTTTCCCAGAGAACAACAAGTGTATCTCGTGATAGGCAGTCATCTTATTCCTCTTCACCACAAAATTTTAGTGCATTTGAAATCCCAGAAGAAGAAAAAAACATTGGTTTTGATAATTTATCAGATAAAGGATCCAATTCATCATCTTACTTAGATAATGATGATCACTACGATGTCCAAAGAACAATTACCTCAGTGTCAGAGATATCCGTTGATACACAAGATAGTGCTACATACCAAAATGCTCCATTCAAAGGTGGCAATATTCAGTTTGGCGGAAAAAGTCATGACGAAGGAATTGAGGTAATACACATTTCTTTAATGTTGAGAAATTAACAAGTCTATATTTTTAAAGGAAAAATCAGATAGCAAATTTAATGTAAATAAAGAATGTTTTGTGAAATCTATTCATTAATTCAATTAATATTTATTCCAGGAAGCTTATCTAGGACCTAGCAATAACTTTTGAGAGTATATGATTTTGCCAAAATAGGTGTGTTTGCTTACATTAAGTATGATTACTGCTGCAACTTACCATTCTGTTTTGATATTATTCTCTTTTTTTATTTCAGCTGAAGAAGCATTATGTATCTGTTCCTTGGGATACACCATCATTTGAATTGACCTATTTTATGGAAAAATATTGGAATATGAGAAGTCCCAAGATTGTTATGTCTATTATATCTGGTGTGCTTCAACTGAAAATCTGGAAAAATCCACGTTTGAGAGACCAGTTTAAGAAGGGTATAATTAAGGTGAAGCAAGAAAATTTAATTAAAGTCTGGATTTACAATAGGTGTATAAAAATTTAAAGTTAATTTTACGCTTAATTCACAAAATCTGAAATAGAGGAGTATATAATACAAAGATTGATGTAAATAGAAGACAAATAAATAAACACTCTAAGGGGGAGTGTATTAGGGATGCATAAATTATCAATGCTTTTTAATTAGGAGATTTTTTGTCTATTTTTATTAAAATAATAAATACATGTTTGTACTTTCAAGGGTCAAAAGTATTTTCTGTGCACTTGAAATTTTTCACTTTTTATTCCATACAACTTAAAAAAAAAAAAATGGTAATGAAGTCATTTGTAGTCCTACTTTAAAATCTTGTTAAGTTTCATTTGATTTTGAAAATGGACCAGTCTTATTTACACTAAGCACAGAGAGTATTGATTCTCATACTCCCAGATTGTTATGAAAACTCCGGGTGACACAGCGTGACACACTGTTTTCTGGGTGGATTTTGGGAGGAAACTGGCAGTATGCCTCTCCCAACACCACATACTGAATCCCTTTGATGTGCCGCCAGCTGGACTGTGACCTGGCGAGCCGCGGTGTCAGGATTAACATGGAATGTTTAATCACGTTGCGAATTAAGATAGTTAATTCAGGTAAATTTAATGTCCTTCGGATGTATTTAGTAAACCTTCGTTTTCTCTTTGACTTTATCGATCTTTTACCCGCGGTTTTGCACATGTCAGAGGCTGTTACATTTGAAACAATTCAAGAATTACGTCATTCAGCTGTAATACACCTATTTATCGTCTTTTACTGACAAATAGCAAGTGTTTTTGCACATGACTTTTGATGATACGAGTGTGTTGTTTGTTGCTGATTAAAAATAGCTGTTCTATTGGACATGATTGCATGTTTGTGTACTTCGACAACTTGTTTCTCATGTCAGAAAAGTCATTATGTGAATATATTTATGACATATATGTGTGTGTTCTGTTAAAAAACCCCAGGAAATGATTTATTCTATAAATAATGTTTAAGGTTGTGATTGTTGTCAGTTGCTCGGGGATGGATCCAAGGAGAGGGGCAGCATGTTTTAAATGTAATTAAAATAGATTACGTGATTTTATGCAAATTTTTATTTGGATTACCTTTTTCCCAGGCCGAAAATGGTATGTACATGTATCCCACAGTATCATTTTTATTTCTATAAAAAACACAATTGAATAATAAACAAAATTATATGGATGACATAGATCTTCCGTTTAACCTGAAAATGACTTCATGCTCTGTTCAGTTAATACACCTGTTATAGCTGTTAGGCACGGACAATTTCTATTTCATTCTCAATAAACAACCGTTAATCCTTTACACATGTACACCACGAATGTGGGAGAGAGTTGGGAGTCTGACACCGATCTGGCCCGTGTAACACCGGTTTTCTCTGAGGTCTGTGGTTGGAGTTTGAGACTCTGGGCGTACTGTATAAAAACAAAAAATAAATTATAGACTTATTATAAAAAAAGAGAAATTGAAATACTGGATGTCACAATGAACAGTATAACCAAGAAACATTTATTCTTTCGAAAAAAAAAAAAAAACTTTGAATTTTGTTTAACTGTAGATTGAGAGATTACAATAAATGTATTTTATGGATGTCAGAGGAAACTGTTGATATTTCTTATTTTATTGGTGTAAGTTTGATTAAGGTCAAACCAGAAATGACTTCAAAATTAAGTTAAAAGGAAATTTTAGAGTACAGAAATACTGTCAAAATGATACTGTATAACTTACAATTAAGGTAAAACAAAATTTAACTTCATATTGAAAAACAAAGTATTGTCAACTAGGAGAGTTTCATGAGATCCTCATAAAAAGAGATTAGATCTACTACAGTTAATTATATAATGGCAAAGTATATAATTTTGAAATCTCAGGAATTTAAGGATTTTAATTTTGCACTTACTGTAGATGTGAAAAGGAATGAAATGTGGCTGAAAATTTAAGAATGTATTTTCTTCTTTTCTTGCTAAGTCAAAAAAGTTGAATGTTTTCATAGTTATACTCCTAAAATGTGTGTTTCAGGCAGCAAATTCAACAGAAATGTGGATCATTACTAATGGCCTGGATGATGGACTGGCCAGATTGGTTGGAGAAGCAGTTTTGGAAGAGAAAATTGTCAGGGCAAGCAGCCGAGTTCAACACAGTCAATTCCATCCTGATGCAATGAAGAAGTTCCATAAATTGACTGTAATAGGAGTAGCACCAAAGAAAAATCTTGTCTATGAACCCCTTTTAGATGGTTCTGTAAGTTTTTTTATACCCCCACTTGACAAGAATTAGGGGAATATTCTGTCCATTCATCCCATAATCTATCACACTTTTGGTTTACAGATATAATAAAAGTACCACTCTGCCAATTTATTTCAAACTTTGACACATTGCTGTGTACCATAAAGTACAGGTTCAGATTGATAACAGTGTATTTCACATTTACCTTTCTTGAGTTCTGGACCATTTCGTCTTAGAAAATAGAGACTTTTAAGGTTTTCAGATTATATCTAAAGTAGAGCTTATCCTAATCGTTTGAAACTTTGGGACAATGTTGTCGACCATTAATTAATTAATTGGTAACTCAGATTATGATATATTTGACATTTTTCTGTTCATGTGTAATGGCCCTTTTTCTCTTAAAACTAGGGACTTTTTAAATTTCCATTTCTTTTTAAAAAGTGCCACTCAACAAAAACTGTTTGAACATTGACACTGATATATAAATTTATGAATGCAGGAGTATCTGTGATTCCAGATTAACTTACTCAGTTTTTTTTACACATTTTTCTAACATTTTACAAAACAAACTCTATATCTTAATAAGCATTTATATGATTTGAATTCATATGTAGGCTGAATAAAAAATTGTTTGAACATGAATTTCACTTGGCTGCATTTCTTTAAGATAACTCCAAGTATGTATTAAACAGGGTTGTCTTTAAATTAAAGAACAACCAAGCGAGGGATTTTGAAATTATTTTTAGTTCAAATGGTTTTAATGCTAAAGGAAGCTGGAGTCCAGACTGCAGTATTAAGATTGACATCTTAGAGATAACCCTGGTATTAATGTTCACTTCTGTTTGATGTATATTATGCCCTTAAAAGAGAAACTTCTTTTTCAAAACCCTTTTTTGAGCTTGGTACATCATGTTGTCTCTTATATAATTTGTAATTGTCTGCTTACTGTGCATTGACTTCCAAAAAAATCTTTTTTTATTTGTCACACCACTGTCCCAGGTTGGGGGAGATTTGTGTGCTCATAAACATGTATAACCCCACAACATACTTTATGTGCCTGTCTCAAGTCAGGAACCTTTAATCCAGTTGATGTGGTTGTTCTTATGTTTTAATGTTACTTGTTTTACATTATATGCTTATTTGGCAGATAATTGTTCCATTTAAATATCATCACTATTTCTTTTTGGGATCTTTTACAGCTTACCTTGTGGATATTTGTCCATTGTTAAAGGCTTTAGAGTAATCTGTAGATGTTTGTAATTCATGCCTTTCGGATGGCTGTCTCATAGACAATCATGCCACACATTCTTTTTCTTTTTTTTTTCTTTGTTTCCCCATATCCTGATAAGGTCTTGTTCATTTTCACCAATAATAAAGAAATATTGATAAAACTTTTATGATTTTTTTTTCCCATTAAACAAAAACAAGAAATTTGAAAAATTTTAGTTCTCACCTACCTTAATTGTAAATTCAACACCTGTTGTATGTAGGGAGAATTATGCATAATTTAGGTTTTGTTTGTAGTACTATTAAACAAACAAGGACTTTTCATATTTCTAAATAATTGGCTTAAAAATTCACACACAAACACACACACAAAAATTATTCTGAAATTTCCCCAACTTGCAATATTAGAAATTTAGAAAATAATGATTTAGTGATTGAATATTGAATGGAATTTAAAAACAGCAAATTGTGGGAACTTTATATATAACAAATGTAAGCTTGAAAATTCACCATTCCAGGCCCTTTTTTTCCTCCTAGTAAAAATTCTGTATCTGTTGAAGTAGCTCCTTTCATTAAATATGCATTCAATATGTAGCTCTACCTAGTCACATGTTATTTCCCATCTTTCACACGATCCAGTCATTTTAAATATTCAACATGTTGGTCTGTTTGTCAAATTTGTTGGATCTTAACAGTCTATAAATAAAGATGAAATTTCAGCTATAAACAAAATATACACTGTGATGATTGAAGTGTGAAACACAATTTAAGTTTTCCACTGGGGTCTCAATGGCATGATGAAATAAGTTGTACTCATATAAAATTTATAGGCACAATCACTGGCTATTATTATTTCATATTTCCATTTATTTGATTAGGATGTAAAATTAATTTCAGGAAGGTGTGACTGTAATAAATGAAGGATGCAGATTTGGGAAAGATTCTTTTGAACTGAATCCAGACCACACCCACTTCATCTTGGTTGAGGCTGATGAAGGTGACGATAAGTTCAGAAACCAGTATGTAGATTTTCGTTCTAACTTTGAGAAGCAGTTACAGTGTCAAGTTGGAAGACGTCGACGTTACAGACGTTTGTTAAGTGTTGGTAGGTATTTGTTGAATTTTTTTTTATAACTAATGGATAAAGATTTATTATTACAATAATTATGTTACCTTTCTAAATTTAGATATATTCCATTCACTTGCAGTTGGAACCGGATAAGTACCAAAATAAAAAAAACAAACACTACTCCTTCGACAACCTCATAGACTATAACATTGCGCATGAACTCCTAAAAACCTTCATCATTTTTTTCCGTTTTTCAACCATTGCAGTCATGTTTTTGAGGAGAGAAATTTTTCGAGGAGAAGTTTACTTTAAGCTGTTTATTTTTTCATATAAATTATTTTAGTAGCAGCTTAATTCAGGTAATATCATGTCCACACAACAACAAATAGTTTTTTGACCTGAATATTTCGCTGTGGAAACCTTCCATGTGTGATGAAGAGTTTGTGTTGCCTTCGTGCATACCATTAGTAACAGCAGAGCTCCAGATAAGAAATGATTAATTGGGTATTTTACTCCTCACTTTTCATTGAATTGGGTGATATTTTTTTTTATTTGCATTACTTTTTTATGTTCACTCCACATATCAAACTTCAATTGGGTTTTTCACCCACCTAAGGCAAAATGTATTGGGTCATTTCCAAATTTGTTGAGAATGTTTTCATTCATGTATGATATATATTTTTTATACCTTATGCAACAGACCACTGGATCTGTTTCTTATCGGTATGAAATATGGAATCCTAGAGTCTAACAACATCTTATAATTTATATTCATTTTTTTTTCATAATAATCTTATTAGTTGATGCCTACACTAATAACTGTCCATTTTGGATATTTGTTATAGAATCTACTGCTTACATACATGTAGCCATGATAGGAGATGACTTACTTTACAATACACATACATCACTGATGAAAACATGTGTATAAAACAAATTCTGCATAACAGGGAGTTACTGTGATAAATCACTCTGGTAGTGGCACCATGATAGCGGCACCATTGCTTTTAAAGTTTGTGAAAAATTTAAGCTATCACAATGCCAGTCCAGTGAGAAAGGTGGTGCCGTGCCACTACCAGTGTGATTTATCACAGTAAGTCCCTGTAATGCAGGATGTGTTGAATGATTTGTTTTGGTAATACATGGTTTTCTTTCTGTACTGTATGCTGAGTAATCTTATCTTCAGTAATTTGCTAATTCATGGCAACCATTTTTGTTCATTTTATAAACATGAACATTTAATCTCCAATTTTTATGTGTCCAGTAAAAACTTTACAACTTGGACCTCAGAGGTTTCAGAAAAGTATTAAACATGTTTTCGAAGTTTGTGTTGATCATGGCAAGAACTGTTTTAAATCACAATTTTTGAAGAGGTGACAAAATGAAGCACATAGATGCCAGGAAACAATTCTAGATTACTGGTACCTTAGAGCGATAATTTTGAAATCAAGAACCAGTTTCCGACACTAATGTAAGGTGTATCTCTTTGAAATAAAAAAATCTTGAATTAATTTATATAGTTCACAGTTTCACTCAAAATGCCATATAATAAAAACTTCTGCTGTTTTCCTGATTACTGTTCTCTTGCTATCAAAAAGGTAATGGTGCCTGTGTAGTGATAACAAAACGTTTAGTGCTAATAGACTTTTCAAAAGGCACAAAATGTTCCAGACTCTCTTACATACAGAAAGGGTGTTACTTTGACAATTTTTCTCGATCGATGTTGGCACCACTCTTCTTAGTGGCATGACAATACATATCAGAAGTAAGAAGATTTGAGTAATATTGCTGTATTGTAATACCTACAAGTAGGGTGGTGCCACCATCATAATGATCACAGTAATTTATCACAGTAATACCATTTATGTGCTGTAAAACTTGAAAACCATTATACCAGCTGATGTGGAATATCAATACCCAGTCAAAACAGTGCTTTAGAGGCCCTGAATCAATCATTGTTGAGGGTAGCAAGTTGACCTGTAGAAGTTCAAATTTGTCAGTTAGTGGATGGTTGTCTCATTAACAATTATACCATATCTCATTTTTATATTATTTTAATATCCAGTTGTGTCATGTGTGTCTGGAATAAACTTTAAAATAAAAAATTACCAATGTTGAATAAATACGGACAATTTTGGTATGCTATATGTACATTTTAAAGAGTAATGTTTGACAGATGACAATGACAGACCTCAAATGATTGCAAAAGCTAAACTTTCCCCAGGTAAATCTCCAACCAGTTTAAGTATGTATGTTTCTAATTGAATAAATATAAATAAGGTATTAATGTTTTATATGTATTTTTTTTCTTAGCATTAAACCAACAGATCTGCATGTACATGTATTACTCAATCACATGTAAGTTTGAAAACTATTTTATTAAAGTGAATTAACAACAGAAATTATCCTTCCGACTATTGTTGCATTTTCTCCAATGAAAATGAATTATATGAATATATCAGTAACACATAAATCACAAACAGCTTTGTGCCTAACAGGCGACGTTTCTTTGTTGTCATCCAATAGCGAATAGAATTATATGGTTCAAATGAAACAAAGTCTGGTCCTATATAACAATATCAACTTTTGTGGATTTTAGAGATGATCTATACCTGGACTTCAGCCTATTCTGTGTACTAAAGCTTCTGTCACATTCAACGCTAATAAAACACAAACATAATGCTATTTCTGCAAGCTTTGAGAATGTTGGCATGATATCTGTGTGTAAAAGAATAAGTCTTTTACAAAGCTGATTTGTATCAAATTTGGAATATGCCCCTTTTATCATGCATTTCAATCGCACCCATTCCTCTATGAGCTTAACTTCATCAATTAATAGTTCAACTACTGTCTGAGTTTGAACTGTGCCTTCACTAAGTTTCCATCGACAATTGTGTTTTTCTTCTCACGACCATAAAATTCTGAAATTCTTTCAAAAGCATTATCTGTAACAGTTGCTCTCGAAAAGTTTACAGCTAAAGGTTCCAAAACCAAACTAAAATCTGACAACAACTCTTCATCTATTTTATCGAGTCTTTTCTTGATACTTTTAGACAAACTTTTGACATATTCATTTCTTATGTTTTTAAATTCCTTGTCCATATTAGCAGAATATGAAAGTTTCTCTCCATTTAATGCCTTATAATCTCCTGATATCTTAATGATTCCACGCATTTCAGGAAGTGCTTCGCCGTCTGATAATTTCATTGTTTCAATCTTAGCAATCGTTCCCTCCAACAACGGATTCATCTTGCTAAATGACAAATTTTGTTTCTGTAAGCTACAACTGAAAACGCTGAGTTCTGTATAGACATCCAACATAAAGCGGTTACAAGTACAATTTTGTATGAACTAAAATATTTCAGCAGTCCCTTGGAAACTGCTGATTTCTCAGCAGCAAATTTTGAAAGTGTTGCCAAAATTGAAGCATAGGATTCAAATACAGCTTCAACTGCATTTTAAGGCCCAGCCATCTAACTGAATGTTGGTCTTTGACTGAAAGTTCTGGTTCATTTAACAGTGTCTGAATGTTTTTCAGAACTGACACACGAATAGCTGAAGCACTGATAAAATTGAATAAGTTTGTAAATTTGTCTCTAAGCTTAACAAAAAATTCCTTTTCCTTTATTGAGTCTACACAAGCTAGGTTAAGCATATGAGCCACACAATGGATATGAAGGGAGAATATTTGCTTTTCAACTGTACCACTAATCCAGTTTTACGACCCATCATTACGGCTGCTCCATCAGTAGCCAAGGAAACGCAATTATCAAGGCTAATCCCTAATTTCTGGAACTCATCACGAACACAGTTAGCTATAGTATTAGCACATCTATTTTCTAGAGGAAGATTAGAAAGGAAGCTGGTTATCGGTTCGCCATGCTTCACATATGTATGGAATACATATGGAGAGTCGCTTCTCAACACCAATATCAGTACTTTTGTCAAGCATCATAGCAAAAAAAATTTTTATGTCATTAAAAATCACGTCAGTCATAGTTTTAGCTATGCACTTTTGAATTTCTGTTACAGTATCCCAACTTATATTTGAGTACTTGCAGTCTTGTCCGTTTTTCCACTGTAGCTCCAGCAAACCATTTACGCTGTTACTTGCCATGTCATTCTTTAAAGTGTGACAAATAGTGTTGAACAATATTCTGTCATCATTTACCACAGCCTGTTTGTTTGTGTCATCTGTTTCACATTCACTATCAATAATATTTTCTGATAACTTCTGTTTTTTTTTGTTCACAACCTCAAAATGTTCAATGCTTTCATTATGTCTGGTATTTGCAGAATACTGGATATTTGGACTGCCATCATGTCCCCAAACACTATTATTTTTTTGTCACGTGAGGCAGCCTTACAGTCAGAGCACAGCAAATAAGTAATGCCATTTTTTCAACTTTGTACAACCATGGAAATTTGTCCTTCAACGCGAGAAATTGTTTTTTTCACAGTATGTCTAGGAAGTTTGGACTTATTATTGTTGCTGTTAGTCCAAATAATTATGACATCTTATTCGGGTCTTTGATTTATTTTTTTTCTTGGCGATCTACATCGACGTCATAACGCAACTGTCTCCATTTTCGGTTGGACGTTGAGAGCAAAATTTGCTCTCAATGAAATCAGCGTGTATTGTCAATAAATGAGGTTCAGATTGTTATAAAGTAAAGACTGACCTTTAACTTCCTTCAGAAAATAATTCCATTATTCCATACTGGATATAAAATCATTTGACATGCAGACGATTTTGAAATCAGACATTTTGAAAAAAGTATATACAAAACGGACACGGTCAAACAAGACATTCTGGAAAAGCATTTCTTTGATCCAGATTCCTGAAATGACACATGTT
>JARWCS010328311.1:0-12336 GCA_034783895.1 Geukensia demissa | reverse complement strand
TTACTGTGTCCAGCACTTTACTGTGTCCAGCTCTATACTGTGTCCAACACTTTACTGTGTCCAGCACATTATTGTGTTCAACAAAATACTGTGTCCACACTTACCCAAAGGGTCATTTGTTCACCTTTCACATTTCAAGGTGCTGCGGTCGTATCATGCTGCGCTTGCGAAGCACCTCTGTTGGTCATATACTTTGCACATTTTAACATAATCTGCCGATAAAGGTGATATATTGTTTTTTTTACACTATGGGATTGTATGGGGTAAAATACTGACATTTATAATGTCAACCCATGATAAAATGAGAATGGCTTTAAGAATATATGGGATTCTAGTAGGACAAAATGGAACATTTCTGTGTAACTGAAGTTGCCATTTTGATTTCAATGCGGACACAATGTGAAACGAAAATTTCTGGTAATGAAATTTGTGAAAAACAATGAGGTTACGATTTAGGGTGAAATTAATGAATATCTGAAGCACTGAAGATCCATCTTTGTAAATGTATTTTGTTCATATGAAATGTTGTTTGAATGCCATTTACATCATGATGTTATAATTTTAATAGTGATGTCTGACATGCAGCCCAGTTTTTGAGTATAAAAAATTTTTGTTTACATGGCCAGTTCATAGAACAGTAGCATATTGTTGTAACAGTTTATATGCATTTTTTTACCTATACCATTTAAACAAGATTTAAGTTCCATCTTGTATTTGCAGAAAGTTTTGAGCCTATTTTATACTGAACATTTTGTGTTTCTCTAGCATGTCAGTGTTCATTTTGTCATAATATTTGAAACACAACTTATCTTGATGTCATGATCTGATTGTTCAGTGCTAATATTTTACATTCAAAACATGACTTTCCTTAATGAGATGGAAGAATTTTGTAATGGAAAAATTATACAAGAGTAACAAACAGAGATTAAAGACAAGTTGAATTTATTTCCTTAATCTATCAGCAGGAAAGGAATATTTGCCAAAATGATTTTTTGGGACAAATAGTACCAGTAGTTATAAACTTTCCAGTAATTGTATAAAGTTGTAAGAATGTATGCCTCTTGGTCTTTCTGTGGTTCTAGAATAAAAAAAGCTAGTAAAGAAAATATCTTTAAACATTTGGATTTTCTTCATCCTCTGATATTTGTTCAATTTAATTGTTTTTGTTTAATTAAGATAACAGATTTACATGTATAATAAAAAACAACAATATTATACTTGATTCAACATGTTCTTCATCTAGTTAGTTTACTTTCAGGATTGTCACATGACCAAAATTTACGGAAAATGAGAATGCTGACATTTATGCAGATGTCTGAAAACAAGAAAGAAATAGACTATAGTGTCATTCAACAAGAGTTAAGCCTACAGGAAGAAGATATTGAAGACTTTATTATTGATAGTAAGTTTATTGTGCTCAGGATTCCCACAGTCCATGAAAAACAGAAAAAAAGTTTATAATTTTAATTAGCTCTTTTCCTGTGGGAAAAAACCATTGAAAACTTGACAAGTTGAATATCCTGGGAATAAGTCATGAATTTTGTATTGAGATTAGTACCTCAGTAAACAAAACCATTGCTGGTTTCTGTATAATTAACTTAAGTGGTTTCTTTTTTTAAATCAATGCTATTAAAATTCAAAATTACCAATGTTGAATAAATATGGAGAATTTTGGTATGCTATATGTACATTTCCAGAAGTAACCTCTCATCAGTAGCATAAAAACCAAAACCTAGGAAGTCCACAATTAAAACATAGTAAAAGAAGCACTGAAATCCATACAAATCAAAATGGGAAGCCAAATTCGATGGCAGGGACAACTAAGTGCCATGTTTTCGAGGCCTTCATGTATTTTCAGAGCTTTAGAATTTTATGTTTATAATAGATTCACAGTTGTGTTCAATGAATGACTAGCAAATCTAAATATGTAGCAACAGACATTTTGAGTTTACACTTACGCTATCACAGGTAATATTTTAAGGGGTGTGGGATTTACATCATATACTTCCTTCTCACTCTATCACAGATTCATAAAGCACAGATTTACATACTATTTCAACTGAATTCTTACCTTGTTTCCATTGGACACCTACCACAATATAATGAGCTAACAATATAAATGACTGGTAAAACTGAACTTTTTTGTTTTGGCTCGTTTTTCTTTTGTTCAGGTGTTGAATGATATAGATAAAATCTCCACCTGCAATTGAATTATGTCCTAACTCCAACAAACTCCATGGAGATTTATCCCTTGTTGATTTGTCAATATAGGAAAAAATCATTTGAGTTCATTTCCAACAACCATATTTTTTTTGGCTAAAAGATGGTATTCATTAAACAACTTCATTTTTCAGTGTTGAGAACTAAGTCAGTAAGAGTTAAGATTGACCAGATGCAGAAGAAAGTTGTCATCCACTCAGCAATTCACCGACAGTTTGGCCGACAACACTGGCAGATGATACAACAGAGCCTGTTGCATTGGAAAGACAACTTAGATCAAGTTCAAGCCAGTTTGAAGCAGCTGGACATGCTACATGCTGCACAAATTGGGGCTCAATAAAGGAGATCTGATAAATTTTCGAAACAATATCTAAAGTGCTTTTGTAACGTCAATTAACAGTAAATGAAATAATATTTAAGATGGCATTGTTGTCAGAAATTGAAAAAAATAAATATAGGAAGAATGTTATGTGAATTTTTTTAATGCCACTCATAAAATAGTGATACAGCCATGAAAAGCATACAAATTCAGTATGTTGTACAAGTCCCTTCAACTTCACAGTTATCATTCACCCTGGCTTTTTTTACAATGAACTTTATATTTCAGTAGAATGTCATGTTACACCATTTTTAGCTTATAAAACCCTCACTTTACAGCCATCTGTTATATTTCCACATATTAAAAACTATTTTTAACAACAGATCTTAGGATAAGGTAAATAAATATTTGTATGCCCCGCCATTAGGCAGTGGGGCATTAAGTTTTACCCTCTTCCATGTGTTCATCAATTTTCTCCAAAGATTTCTCAGCTTGTGTATATTTGATTGATTTGATATTTGGTCTGAAGCATGATCAGGGTGAATTGTATGGTGTTTTCCCATTTCAGGTCTGACATAGGTCTAAGGGCTCATTTATACTTCACTTGCGACTGTCGCCCAAACATCGTGCGACTACCACATGATGTCCTGTTATTTTCACTAAGATTAAAATTTTAATCAAATTACAACAACTGTAAACACCCAGCGATTTTTGTGCGACATCATGGAACGTCTCGATGTGGTTGTGCGTTGACACGATGGCTTTGGAAGTATAAATGAGCCCTAGTTCATGTTTGCCAAGACGAGACATCCATGTGCCATGGACACATTTTCTCTATGGTTACCCTTTCCTCTTAAATCACAAGGTTAAATATTGTTTATAGCCAAAAAAATTAGACAATTGAAAAGTTAGAATGAAACCAGGTTTTCATATTGAGCATACATGAATCTGCGATGTGCTACCATAAAGAGCTCACATAGGAGGCGCTGACAAGTGCTTCTACCTGAAATGCTATTTTAATGCTGAACTTGTAAGTTTAATTGTGTCTATCATATCAATTAACTTATTATTGCAGCCAATACATACAACCTTTGTGAATATGTAACAACAATGTAGAATAAAATAAGAGATTCAGGCTCCTATGAGCCTCTAATTTAAGACCTCCTCCGCCATGTCTAAAGAAGTTTTAGTTAATTGAATTATGTCTAGTTGTATCAATCCAAAATATATTTCTGTCATACTCTGGTATTTATCTCAGCATTTTTTTAACCAGGATTCATCTGAGTAAAGCTGTAACGTGTGACCCTCATTCATCTACAAGTACTTCATCTTAATCAACTAGAAGATCCCTGCAGCCTATATTGCTGATGACACACTGTTGAATTGTTCGTTATTGAACAATTTTTAAGTAAGAGGAAATTTTTGGTCAGTTTTCATGAATATAGTAATTTAAATTATTTCATATTTGATCTGAGGCTTTCTAAAGAGTTGAATGGTGAAACGGATTTTCAGACCAGTGAGGCATCTACTTCCTACCTGTCGAGACTTTGATTCCTATAGGGCTGCTTGAAAATTGGGGGTAAATAGTGATCATTCAATTCTTCTGTCCATGATGTTTGAGGGAACCTGTAATTCCTCCTAGACCATTGAATGAAACTTAACAAAATCTTTATGACATAGTGTCATTCAATGTACCTCCTATTTTACATTTGATCCAAATGATATTTAGGGTTTTCCATAAGAACACATGGCATATCTTAACATTGGGGTATCCATCTCTTGTCCAAAGCTCAGACTACGGAATGAAACTTTCACAAAATTTTTATTGCATAGTGTCATTGTGCATCTCCTATTAAATATTTCATTTAGAAATTATTATTTGGGTTTTCTATAGCAAGAAATAAACATTGCAATTACACAGAAATGGAAATGGGTGAGGGGTAACATATAGCAAGCTCACTGCTTACAATACTTCCTTTTTTTCTGTTAATTGACCAAAAGATGACATTTTTTGTCAAAAGTTTCTTGACTATGAGTAGTTTGAATTTCTTGTTTGATCTTAAGCTTCCTAATGATGAGTAGCAATTTTCTGATTTGACAACCATCTACATCCAGTTTGTCGGAATTTATTTGCATTTTAATCTAATAATTAGGAGACTTTTTTGGTGCAATTTTTCTTTGCTACCAGAAATTGGAATGATTTCAAGCTTGATAACGACGACTTGAAATATCATCCTCACAAATGACAATTGATCTTCCAACTGTTTTTGCCTCAAATCTGTTCCAAAACCTATTGCCACTAACCCTGGCATTGAGTACCAAGTTACATGACAGGATCACTAGTAGAGCATGACTGGCTTACTGAACTCGTTTTGGTTAGTGTTACTTATGCCTAAGACTTCTGTGTAATGTATAATGTACTTACATTTGTCTATTTTTTTCGTTTTATTTTGTTTGCCATGGTCTTGTCTTTCTTTATTTACAAATTTCTCTATGCCCTTTGGTATCTTCAGTTATTTGTTACCATCTACTTTCCTATTTGTCAAGTTTTTTATTTTTACTAACCCAGTATAGGTGAAATATTTGAAAGATCCCTTCGTCTGCAGAGGTATCAGTTGTGAATGGAAAAATCATTTCTTCTTCTTGTAAATGCAGCCATCTTGCTGGTGGGTAAGGATGCTAGATAAAATTTTGTTGGAGGGCAAGGTTAGAGGACCATTCAACTAGTTTGGTTCAAGTCTACCAAGATGATTCATAGAAGATCTGTATGTATATAATTTGGATGGTAGATACAAGTGATCATTAAAGCTCACATGACTCTTTGAGACTGGTAAGCTAAAAAAAATGTAAGCTCTACTTTTAATACATAAATAGGAAATTTTCATCATTTTCTTGGTTGTTTACTTGCTAATTACTTCCTGCTTTGCCAAAAATATGCATTTCCTCCTTTTCATCCGTGAATTAAATTTAAAAAATCTCCAAGATTTCAATTCTAAGCAAACTCGTGCAAAAGAGTTGCAGTGATGAAATATCTATACAATAGGAGGGTGTAAAAGTATGGTTGGAGGGGGTTACCCCAACTGATCAGAGCTGAAAAGATGGTCATTTGGACCATTTTTATGACTTCAGTTGCCATGGAAACCTGCTACAAAAACCCAAACATTCTAATGTACATTTCATAAACTGAGTCTCTCACATTTTGGCCATTCTTTCTAAACGCAATTACAAAATCTGAAAGGGGTGTTTATAAAAAGATTAAACTATCTTACCGGCAACTGAATCGAGTGTTAAAAATATCCCAGGTGTCGTTGCTTGTCCTGTGCTCATGTGAAAATTGTTGATTTTTTCGGAAAAATTAAAGTTCTGGCAATGTCTTAATTTTTGCATTCTGGTACTGCCAAGCTTACTTTTACTGGCGCTACGTATAAATATATACCAATTGATATGAAACCTATTAAAATCTTTTTCATTTTATAAGATTTACAAAATCTGTGAGCAAAAATAGTTACAACGAAAAACGACAGAATTTTCCAGTTTTTCAGATGAGTGGAGAAGAACTAAGAACATGTATAAAAAATTTGAAATATACGAAAGTTACCGGAAGCTTTTTTATATTTCATTTTACAGGATTTATAAATATTCCTTCAACGGATTTTTCAAAAATTGGTAAAACGTGAGAGACTCAGTTCATGAAACATACAATACACATATAGTAGAATGGGCTCCAATAATGTGTGCATTAGAAAAACCATAATCACCGTCAATATATTTTAATTTCATTATGAAATAAATAAACAATGATCTTAACACTTCTAATCCAATACAATTCTTAACAGACACTTTAACAATTTTTTTAATAAAAAGTCTTAGTCATGTTACTTATGATTAAAGTATGTTTTACTGAGCTGAGTCTCTCACTTTTTATCAAATTTAGAAAAATCCCTTGGAGGAATCTTCATAATTCTTATAAAACGAAACAGAGAAAAAATTACGCTAACTTTTGTATATTTCGAAATTTTTATTCATATTCTTAGTATTCCTCCTCTCATATGGAAAATTTTGTCATTTTGTCATTTTCCATTATAACAATATTTGCGCGCAGGATTTGTGAATACAGGAAAATGAAAAATATTTTGATAGGTTTTATATCTATTGGTATATATGTATGCGTAGTGCCAGAAAATATAAGCTTGGCGGAACAAGAAATGCAAGAATTTAGACGTCGGAACTTAAATTTTTCACAAAAATCAGCTATTTTCATGTGAGCACAGCACAAACGACACCTGAAACACTTCGAACACCAAATTCTATTGCCGGTAAGATAGTTTAATCTCATTCTAAATTTCCTTTTCGGATTGTGTAATTGCTTTAAGAAATAACAGCCAAAACATGAGAGACTCTGTTCAGTGAAACATACTTTAGGAACTTAAGATACTAATATCAATCTGTTTCATCTTACTGATATAATAACATCTGCTAAGGTTTTGATAAAAATAAAAGGTTTTTTCTTTCCCTTTTCACAATATACACAAACTGAGGTACTTCAGAATTATACTAAATGTTGGTCCAATAACACCATAATTGGACACAGAACTGTTGCCAACACAAAAGTACAGTCACACCTACCTTTGCAGCCACCTTGATTAAGCAATAGCCTGGATCAACAGTTTTATTTTTTGTTTTCTTTTTCTGAACAATTCAGTCATATAGAACCTTGGATAAGCAGCCACCTGTCCTTAACAGCCATTTTTTTCTCTTCCCTTTGATGACCTCTAAATTTAGGTTGGACTATGCATTTGAAAATATTGGCTTGCAGATTTTTAAGGCAAATCTAGAGTAAATAAAATCTCATAGGCGACCATTATAACACTTGAACAAATTCTGTTTTTACCTTAAGTTCAGTCTTGGTGACACCTATATTTTCTCGAAGCCCCATGACTCCCATAAAACATATCAAAACGGCATGACATGTTTAAGCTGGTTGACCTTTGGCCACGTCATGTAAAGCCAGTCTGAAGAGGCATATTTTATGAAATACCCACATGTTTTTAAATTTTAATAGAAAAAAAAATCTCTCACCAAATTTAATAATTTTGGATTCATTTTCTTTCTAAAATATTTTTACATAACATATTCCTTTCCCAAATAGATATAATTATTTTTTCCCGGTTTTATTCAAAGTGAAAGTAGAACATCGCTTTTCATTTAATACTAGATTTTGACTACGGCAGCATGCGATTGGTTGATTTAGTGTAGTGTAACCTATAATAAAATTGTATAACTGTGTCACATTAAAAATTAAAACATAAAAGGAAATCTCACAAATATGTTGTGTAGACTTATAACTAAAGGCTCAGAGCAAAAATCAGCATTTTCTATGGTGTTGGCCATGTCAGTTTTGAACTATCTTTACCAAGGACATCCATTTTTAATTACATTATGCTAGTATTAGTAAATTTTCATTTTTTAAATACTTATGAGAAGGCCATAGTCATATGAAATAAAAAAAATTAATTTAGACACTGTCTGAAGCCTGTAATTATCATAACAATAAAACAGAGAAATGTAATAATAAATGGCAAATTATTGGACGTAAGAAAACAATTGTGCAAGGATATGATAAGGTCATATTTCTGTATATTTTTTTTTAATTAAATCTCATCATATTTCTGTAAATTTTTTTTTATTATATCTCAAAAGTGTGAATGACCCATCAGATAATTTTGGAAGTTTTCTTACTTTAGATGGGAGATTCTTTTTGGGAAGTGTTTGGATGTCCATGCTTGGAACCATGAATTTATAACTCTTGCATTTAGAATAAGAAAACTTATTGTATAAGAAAACAGTTATTCTATTCTCTTAAAAGGTTATTTCATCTAAAAAATGTTCTCAGAAATTTCTTTCAAAGTCAATTGTATTTGTATGTCTTTTACTGCTGAATAGTCTCATATGAGCTATGTTTTATTTCACACAATAGTTTGCAAAAAATAATTTCCCTAATATCTAGGTAATACAATGAAACTTTTATGCAGTTGTGATACATTATATATTTAAAATATAAGACCATTAATGTCTCCTGCAGATAACTTGTACAACATGACCTTTGACCTACCAAAGTACTTAGGCTAAAAAACTAAAACTCCTACAATCATCTGTCCATCTTTCTTTTAGTTCTGTCTTTATCTGTTAAATGATTATTAAATTTCTTATCAATATCACTCACTATGAATTCATTTTCAATGGCAACATCAGATGATGACGTTGTACTTTCAAGGACATCATTCGGATTTACTGTAACAACATGATAATTCGACTTGTCACTAACTGAATTGTTTTGAATTTGAACATTTATATTTTTCTGTGGTGTGTTAATTTTACTGGCATTTATATCAATAATGTTGATAAAACCTTCATTTTCACTAGATACTGGTGGAGAAACACCTTCACCGATTGGTTGACCAAGTAACTGAGATGTAGTTGCATCTCCAGAAGCAATAATAAAAGGAAGATTTTCCTGTTCATATATGTCCTGTGTTGTGATTGGCTGTTCTGATTCTCCTGGTACCAGATCTGTGTCGCTGTCAGTTAAATTTGATCTATCAGATGTTTGAAGACTGCTAGGTAAATCAATAACAGATCCTGTGTTTAGAGGTATTTGTACGTTACCGAGCTGATGGTTCTGAAGTTGATAAACATGAATAACAGTTTCTCCGTTTCCATTTTCCGGAGTATGGTAAACAAGAACGAGTGGCAGATTATTAGCATCATGAGCAATTTGAACATTAGCATTTGGAGGGAATCCAGCACTAGTTATATCAACAGAACTTTCAGACATTGTACCATTGTCAATTGAAACATTTTCGTCCGATGCCACATTCTGATTTGCAATATTTTCACCTTCTTCCAACATGGTCTCAACTGAATTTTTTTGTGTGACCTTTAACCTTGATGGTTTTTGTGGTGACAAGATTTCAGAATCACTCATACTGACTTGCAGCTCCATGTTCTCTCTGTCACTATCCTCATGTGAACAAAATGGAGGAACAAATGGAGCATTCTCGTAACGTTTGAATGGCAGGCTACAAATAAAAACATCAAACATTTATAAAATAGAAAAATATAACATATCAATATTGGTCTGTACAATACTGTATGCACTGTTAAACTTGAAGATAATGGTTCACAAAAGATACATAGAACATATATGTTGAAAATGGGAGATAATAACTTCATAATAAAGCCTTAGTAAGTGATTTTACTGCGAAATGAATTTTAATTAAAACACTTTTAGAAGCCATTTTAATAAGTTAAATAGGGTGTCACATATTTGGAAACTCAGGTGGACCAATAATTAAATCGTGGCAAAATGTCTAATTCTGCAATTTTCTCCAAAAAAAAGCAAAACCACAGAAATGCATAGTTCACTTTTGTTCAGTCATTTCATATAAATGCAGTTAAAATTTACCAGTATTGACTACTGGCCTGATCAATAGTAGTATTGACTGTCAAGCCATAAACCTGTAGTGTAGTCATTGTTAACAACTTTTTTGTAATTGTTCTCTCATTTTTTTTCAAAAGATTAGGTTGTTTGTCGTATTTTATGAATAGTTTCAGATTATCAATTTTTTAGCCTTTTACAGGTTCCTTTATGGTATGGATGCCTATCCATTGTTGAAGGCCATAATGTGACCTGTAGAAGATTAATTTTGCGTGTTATTTGGTGGATGACTTTCTAATGGACAACTATACCACATTTTCTATTTTTATCCCCACATTAAACAATATAAAAATAGGAGATGTGGCATGATTGTCCATGAGACAGACACCCACTTAGTTACAGAAGAATTTAAACTTCTACAGGTCCCATTATGGCCTTCAACAATGAACCAGAGTCCATACCATAACGGAAGCTTTAAAAGGCCCCAAAATACAAATTGTGAAACTATACATAAAACACGACTATCGACCTCCTCTAAAGCAACAATGGTGATAACTTATACATATTAAACTAAAAGAACAAAACTATGTGAAATGCGGACCCTACAAAAATATCAGGGGTGCATTCAGATGGTTCAGATGTGCAGTTCTTGATTCTTTAATGGAAAAGCCGCATTGCCCATTTTCAATCTGGTATGAGTCATTTCAGGGAAAAAGGGAATGTTTCATGGGATAACAACCTCCATGTGGTATGGGAACGGGAAACGGAAATCAATTACCATCATTCTTCTACACGATACATACAAACTTTGCATAATATGAAAAAAAATATTGCCTTAATATCAAGCAGACCGTGCAACATTTCATCAAGAAAAATCAGATATCAAAAGTTAAATTCAAGAAATCTATACATGGCCTTCAGCAAGGGTTAGATCTCACTTGTAACTAGCTCTAATTCGACCAAAGAAACAAAGTGTAAATGTTAGATGCCAGCTATATCTTTAACTTAAATTGAATTACGAAGACAATTATAGCAAGCAATATAATTATTAAGTATTAAGGTATTGGTTATCATGGGCTAATGTTAATCAGTTGAATATAAAAAGGAATAACAAGTATACTTACTTTATATATCCACCGCTTATCGACAATAAGACCGAATCGTAGTCGTGTAGAATCTTTTATACATATCAGTCTTTTGATACAACAGGAAATGAAAACGTCACGAAAATTAAAATGTGTTGCACGAATCTATATTTAATATCTTATAATTATTGTACTTATTCGCTTCATATCTGAAAGGGTTTTTAAAATGAAATATGCAAACCAATGTTATTATGTTCAACAAGTTTATTCATGTAAGCACATAAACTATTATATAACCAAATGTATCTTTTGCTTACTATTAAAATTATAAAGCTACTGAATCATGTCGAAAGAATGGTAAAAGGAAAAGTTGATTTGCTAATTGATTAATGTTTTTTATTTCATATTTAATAAAACAGCCAAATTTGACAGTTATATTCACATTGGAAGCTTCTGAAATCGTTCTGAAAATTTTATTTTCATTAGATATACTGATAAAGCAAAACTACACTGTTTTGGCTTTCTAGGATGATAATGAAGTTAATGAGATGGGCTTACCAGAAGACTATTCTTAAAAGTCTGAAATGTTTTGGGTAATCAGCCTCAGAGAAAAATAACTCAGTTAATTTTCCATTGAAAACTAAGTTAGATTTGTGCAGTTTCAAACAAGAAGAACTTGATGTGAATAATATTTATGTTAAAGTAAGTGCTCACATAAGCTTGGTAATTTTAGTTGATCGGTGATGACAGATAAAACCTTTGTGGATGACTATTTTCCATATTATTTCTTTTAAATATGAACAAGGAATTTCTCATGTGGTGTGCGGAGGTCGTAAAACGGTTCCCGTGCTTGAATTGTATGCTCTTAAATATTTTCTGAAACTGAAATGAATGTTGGAAAGTTAACACCTTTCCAACATTTTAATTTGTAAAATAACTTATTTGTTATCTCTTTACTTCTTTATCAACATTTATTATGTGATGAACAGTTCATTTCAACTGGTTCATAAATGGTACTATTAATTCATAAAGTCTGACAGACTTTCCTACTTCTGGCCCTTAGCGTCTGATGAAGGCAAATCCTGAAAAGCCCTTTACACACAGTTAAATTTGGCTTTAATATGTTTTTATACACGCATGTAAGATGTGGACCCTGTCAATCTGTCATATACTCCATATTATTTCTTTGAAATACTACTATTCTACCTTAGTCTGGTTTAAACTGGTTCTGTGGCGTACATTTGTTGATGATGCTCTAAAAACTTCTAATGATA